>WBNQ01085089.1:0-11897 GCA_013401375.1 Spizella passerina
TCCCATCCCATAATCTGAATTTCGAGTAAATAATTTTGCTTTTTGTTTTTCTCTCGATTTTTATATTTCCGAGGCAGAAAATGTGATTGTGCAGCAGCCTAGTGTCTCAGAGAAACACACTTTACACTCATTAGGTAATTAATAGCCTTATTTGCCTGGCTGTTGCATCTCGTGTTCTTACGCTGCATGAGAATGTGTTCCCTGAGCAGCAATGCCATCAGCAGACTGGTGAGGCACAGGGAGTGTGCTCACAGCTGAGGGAAACAACTGCTGTGTTGCTGGGATATAACCTGCCACTGCTTAGTTGGCAAAGTTCAAGCTCAGTGATACAATTTTTTGGGGAGAAAAAAGTTTCATTAATAGAAAAGAATATAAAAAATTCAGTGTGGATGAACAACTTGGTGTGTGGAGGTTTCCAACAGATGCCCTGCCCTAATATTCCCTTTTTTTTAATAGGAAGAGAGTATAGATGCAAAGTACAATGTGAGTCTCCTGTGGATACCTGACCAGGTGTGACTTGTGTGATGTGCAGGGAAGGCTCAGGATGTGCTCTGGAGTCTGTCTTGGTGCCATGGTGCCCCTTGCTGTGGTTCTGAGTTTTTGATAGCAGATATCCAAACCCTCGTGTGGATGTGGATGCCTTTCAAACCTCTTCACATGGAGCTCCTCTTCTTCAGTGCACATCAAGCTCTCAGCCTTTGCTTCTTCCCTCTTTCCCTGTGCTGTATTCCCGGCACTCCTGGCTGTTAGCAGGGCTCAGTGTTCCGTGGCACAGCAGATTTCTGGGATGGGCACCCTGTAAACACTTGCTGTGCTCCCTGAGGAGGGTTTGAGAGGGCATCTCTCCATCACCAGGACCTGCTGGGGTACCCAGCGCTCCCTGGCAGCTGAGCAGGTCCCTAAAGCAGATGAATTGAGATTTCTCACCTCTGCATGGCACAGCTGGCTGTGAGCACAGCTCCTGCTGCCCAGAGCAGGGCAGGAGCAGCAGCAGGGAGCTCCTGAGGTGTCCCAGCTCTGCAGGTTCCCCAGGAATGCAGCCAAGCCCCCAGTGTGCCCAGCAGCTGTGCAACCCTCCAGCCAGCTGCAGGGAGGGCAGGGGCTCCCTCCTGCCCCCCGCCCATCACTCAGCCCAGCCCTGAAGGATAAGCTGATCTTTTGAAGTCCAGGCTTAAAATGGTTGGGGCTGCAGGGCATGTGCAATAGGTTACTGGGTTAGCAGGGAGCAGCAGCAGGCTGGGGATGCTATCAGCTCTGCTTTGATCACACTCTGGAGTGTTGTGCACACACACAGGAATTTAATAGCTGCTGCTTGCTGCTTACCTGTGCTGTTTGTGTTCCCAAATCAGAGCCAGAGGGTGGCTGACACATCCTTTCCTACAGCAGATACATCCAGAGCTTTTCTCCAGGGCTAGGGAAGAGGTTCTTTTCCCTGATAAATCAGTGAGGGGACAATGATTGAACTTCAGTGTGAGATGTGTAAATGCTGTGGGGCTGCCACAGTTTGGAGATTCCAATGCTACTGAAATAGTAAAAATTAAAAACAGGCACTGGCACAAACCTTCCCAAAGCAATGCACTGCAAATACAACTCCTGAAGGGGAGGCACCTTCCTTGCCCCTCCAACAACCACACCATAAATTCTCCCCCTCTTTTGGTTTTAGTACCGTTGTAAAAAGCCCAGGCCTGCTTTAAAGACCTGAAACTTTCTCTTACAATGGCCGGGGCTGAGCTTTGAGGCACTGCCACAACTCATTGTCTGTGGAAGAGCCCTTGCTGGGAAGGCTGTGATTTATATCAGCCTGCCTGTCATGGGGTGAAAGGAATGCCCGGTTTTTCATTTTGATCAAATGTTAGGTTTGAAAACCACCCACTGCTGTAAACTCAGTTGGAGTGGAGAGATGAGATGGAGCACATTGCATGCTTTGTTGCTGAGATAGTGTTTTAAGGCTGGCTGAATCTGTTTCCCATTGCTGAGAGCAGGGAGCAAAGATGTGGATTTAAAAAAGGGAAAACTAAAGCCAGTATTTTTTTTGTGTCTGCTTTCAGTGAAGTAGAAGATGGGGTGAGGGCAGTTCAGGAAAATGTTCTGCCTTCAGTGCACGCACGAAAGGAGGAAAAATCTTTGGTGTAGATGAGCCTGTAGAGAAGGTGGGGGTGGAATTTATGGGGGTGGAATTTTCCAAAGGGACTAGCAGAGATAATCACCTAGTTCCACTGAGAGCTGCTGGACCTGCCTTCATGCCTAAAACTGGGAGGGGAAGACAAAATAATTCTGATCTGTATCTGAGTTTATCTCCTTTATGAGGTTTTCAGTTTCTCCCATCCCCTCTTTATTTTATTTTGTCTTCTGTTTTGCAGCTTTCACATGCACTGTCCTTTCTGAAAGTCTGGATGCTGATACAATTCCAGAGCCATGATATTCTTTCTCTTTAAAATGCACAATAGTTTCTGTGGCTTTTTCTTCTCCTGGCTGTGTTGGCAACAGCACAGAGGGCTTTCCCAGTTTTGAGTTTCATCACAAATTTCCAGCTTGGATTGCCCTTAAGGTATAAAAGCATCTGATCTGAGTTTGTGGCTTTGAGTTTGTGACATTCCAGTTTCTGATCTTTCTTAGGTTAATTCTCATTTTGACTGAATTTCATGATGTAGAAAAACATTTTACCTCATTAATATGACTTTTCATTCACTTAGTGCTAAAATGAGCATCAAAAAACCAGAATTTGAGATTTTAAACTAGAGGGTTGGGAGCAGTCCTTGCTAAGACTGTATGAAGTAAAAGCTGTGATGAGTTCCTATGGGCTCTTCTGTTAAAAACATAAATCATTCTGTGCTGTTGAGTGTCTGTAGATTCACAATCACAGTCTTTAGATAGTTCTGTGTGATGTTCATGAGCAAGTTTTCTGATTAAGAATTGACTACTATGAGTAAGAAAACCATTGTGTCTTGCTCTGCTGCTGTTCCATGTGTAAATGTAAAATTAGGAGATGCAGATAATGTCCCTGCTGTGCAACCTTGGGCCAGCCACGTCTGTGTTCACCTGATACAAGCAGGGATAATGCAGCCTCACAAGGGTGCTTTGAAACAAGCACGTCCAAGATTAAACTGTTCTGGTGACAGTGGTGAAAAAGCCCCAGTGTGCTCCAAGCAGGGCATTTGATCAGTCCCCCAGGTCACAGGAGATTTAAAGGCCATCTGTGCTGCGACTCCACTGACTTCCATAAACCAGGATCAAACGTGATTCATGCATCTGTGTGGTCTGACCCCTTGGAATTCTCTGGTCAAGTTATGTCAGGAAGGGAGAGAAGCTCTGAGGTTTGCTATCAGTTTTTACGTGGGTCTTTACAGGAAACAAAACCGTGTCAACAGCTGATGGGAGTTCTGCACTTTTGGGCGCAGGGACATGAGGAGCAAGTTGAGATGTGCCTTTCAAGTTACAATATAAAAGACCTCTGAATATTTTTGAGGCAGTTCAGATGGGTGTTATAAAGGAAATTTATTTTCCCCCCCATGAAATAGTTCAATGCCAGAGCTGCTGAACTAGAGCACCAGCTATTATTTTAGGAATACAGTTTAAACCCATTGCTTTTCCATGTTTTTTTTTAAGCTATAGATTGCACCTTTATTGGTTTTGTATTTCCAGACATAAAAGGGGAGTTACTCTGTGGCCACATAGCTCTGTCCCAGCTGGGAATGGCGAAAAGGGCTGACTGATTGCAGTCCCTAAACAAAGGGGGTTTGCAAATCTAGGAAGAAATCCAAGGTTTGTTTCATCAGGGCATCAAAGGCTGAGTTTTTTCAACATCAGGCTGGTACAGCTTCCCAGCTGGAATGTGTTAACTGCAGGCATTATTGTCAGAAATGGCAAACATCAGGTAACATTGCACTGTGCGCTGGAAATGATTCTCAGGCTTCTCTTACAGCTCTCATTCTTGAAATCCATATCCTGGCTGTTCCTTCATGAGGTCCAGGCCTGCATTTCTGCTGTTTGCTATTAACTTTGTGCCTGTTCTGTTCCAGGTGTGATTTAGCACTGGGCAGAGTACTAAATGTCAGCCTTTTGGAATGCTCTTGTCAGAGATGTGGGGTTAGGATAACGTTTGCTTCTCTGTTATTTTGGTGATGTGTCTGTACCTGGAGAATCAAAGCAGGGCTGGCTCTGTCTGTCTGAGACTGTTTTGCAGATAAGAATTTTAGAGTTTGAGAGCCATTCAGAAAACACTCCAGGGCTCCCAGCAGTGAGATTTCTTGCTAGTGAAAGCAAAGGCCTTGGAAGTACGAGCTGAAGCTGCTTCTGAGTAGAAATGATGTTACAGCTGTGTCCCCAGCTTCTGCAATGAAAGCTGCCCAGTGCATCTTAGTGTGCCATCAGTAAGATTCTTCCTAGCTGATAAAAGATTATCCAGTGAAAAAAAGCAGTGTCAGTTCATTTAAAGTCCTCATTACATAAAATGGGAGACTTAGCATTTCTGCATTTTATTATATATTCATATTTAGTTGCTGCATTTTCATGTAGATCAATCTTTGTGCACAATCTCATTTGTTCATTTGTGGGTTTTATAGAAGAGAGGTGAAATTATTCACAGGAAAACCTGAAAATTTGGGAAAAGCAAGCTTTGATGTGACAGAACATTATCACAAAGTGGATTACTGCTTACTCTTACTATACCTCTGCAGATATATTTGATTCCTTGTTACCAGGTTAAAATGTTAATAATAACTACTGCAGGATAAGTGGGTACTTACAAGTCACAGAAAAGGAAAAACTTCTGAATTTACTGCTAAATAAAAATTCAGTATAAATTAGGGGGTCCTTTGGACCAGTCCCATCGGCCCTGGAAGTTTGGGGACCTCAATATCTCCTAGAAGCCACAATCCTCTGATAGAGAAGAGATCTGACAGCAGCTGGAGGGTCAGCTCTGATCTCTGGTGAGGCTGGAATTGGTCCAGGGCGCTCTTGGCTGGGAGGGTCCCTCCCACACCTCGGTTCTGTGCATTTGTTGCACACATTTTACCCAGCAGAAAAGGAGGGCTGCTGAAAGCTGCCTCAAAAGCACAGGCTCTGAAGGCATCGGGGGAAGAGAGGGCAAATTCTTTTTCATTCCCATTTGTACAAATAATTCGCAGATTAAGGGTTTTGGCTGAGAAAGAGAGGCTCAAGTCTGAAATGTATGGCCCCCATGTGGGCTTCATAGGGAGCAGCTGAACAAAATGCTTCATTTCCAAAAGCCAGTGCTCAGCTCCCCACTGTTCTCAGGGAGATGATGAAGAAGAGAAAAGACGACGAGTTTGCAGCTGATTAATCACTGGGAAACAGTAATCACTGGTGCTGTGTTTGGGATCATTATTCAAGGACTTCCAGACAGAAATAAACCCAAGAACTACCACAGTAGCTTTCTCTAATTATTTTTCTGTGCTCAGCCCTACTTTGTGTATTGAGCAAACCATTCCTCTTCCTGCAGTTTGTGGGCAGTGATCTCAGGGGCACAGCCTCAAACCCTCCTGGGGAGCTCATTCTAGGAGCTGACTCAGTGTGACCATATTTACAGCTTTGAAAGAGGCTGTTTGTTATGGAATTCATTCTGAAATCGTAGTTTAGGGTGTATATATAGCATGTTTAAATGGATATATCTGCTTTAAAAATCATTTGAGACAGATCTTTGTCGTGTGTAAGCTGGCACTGCCTCTCCAGAGCAGAAAGAAACCAAATTTCCACCCACAGAAGTTTGGGCCCCTTTGATTTTCCTTTTCTCTTCCGTGTGTATAATGCATGGAGAGAGAAGACAACCCTCTTTAATCTGGGGAGAATTTAGACACTCATCAAGCACTAAAGAGGCACCATGCCGAGGCTGAGAGCCGAAATCCCAAGGATGAAATCAAGTAATTGCTTTATCTCTTTCTTTTCAGACATCTAGAGAGACGCTTAAAGGCAAAACTAAAAGTAAATGAATGAATTGAGCCAAGTGGATTTAGGGGTGGGTGGGTGTATTAAACTTGCAGGGAAAACAGCAGCAAGTAGGTGACATTCTGTCTTCTATTCAGGCTGCAGTGGGGCTCTCTCAGGCATCTCACTGAAGGGAAAATGTGCCAGAAAGGACAAGAAGTTTGATGTGAGCTTTGTTTTTTAAAGTAGCTTGTAATCAATTAACTGCCATAAATACTGTGTTCAGCAGTTAGCTGTCTTCACGTCTGTTATTATCTGAGATCCCAATATTTGCTGAGCCCCTGAGCTCAGTAGTGATTTAGTGATTTTGCAGTAGTGATTTAGTGATTTTTCTCATGAAATATAATTTCAGAGATTTGTATTTGCAAAAAGCCAAAAAGTCTAGAGGAGGGGAGGCAGGGAAGGGTTGGGCACTCTTTTTAAATGAGCTATTGAGTCTGCATAACAACATGACCATTTTACAGTCACATTCTGTTGCAGCCAGTTTTTCATACTTTGCAATAGGTTGGGATCTGTTTATTGCTACTCGAGGGCTTTTTTTTCCCCCCTCAGCTTTTTCTCATGTAGATGGTTTTATGCTTCTCATCTAGGTTAGGAACAAGAAATGCAAAATTTTTACCAGACTTGAATAACCAAGCTGTTTCCAAGGAAAATTTTCAGGCTTGGTTAGGTGCTGGGCAAAGAATTTATGGTATTTTTGAGCTCACTTTGTGTAAACCAGTAAATGTACAGTGATACAGCAAACTTAAGTAAGGCTAGTAATAAAAAGGTTTAAAAAACCTATCAGGTTCTTTATTTATGGCAGGGAGGCTCCTGGCTTGTTGGGAAAACTACTGCCATCAACTTCCAGCTGCAAAATGAGGAGTTTACACCACAGACCAAATTTTGCTTCAACCCCAGGGCCGGATTTGCACAAGAGCTCAGCCTACAAACTAAAAAGGAAAGAAATGACCAAATTTCTAGAACCCTGTAGGCTGGGTCTCAGAATTGCTGCCTCTGGGTTCTGCCTGTCTCCAGACTCCAAATGTGGTAATGCAAGTTCAGCCTGAAAGTCTGCGCCCTGGATGTGTTGTAGCTTTAATTTTGGCCCCTGAGAAGGCCAATTAACTCATACAGACCTAATGACAGCTCATCTGCACTTTAATTAACTGGGGCTGTGATGATATTCAGTACAGGAGCCATACAAAAATGCCACTCACATTTCACTTTAAGTGTTCTGTGTCAGACACCATCACCCAGGAATGAGCTGCTGCTATTAAATTTCATAAACAATCATTTGAAATAAAGAGTTGTCACAGGAGCAGACTTAAGCAGCATTTTAATGCTGCATCAGCGGCCCTGCTGAGCTGAGAGTTACAGAACTCCCCTCCAGTCAGACAGGAAAGGTCACCAGGTGCTGGCCATGCCTACCTGAGTGGCCAGATGTTACCTGGGGCGGCTTTATCCCTTTCTTCTGGAAGTTACAGATGTGTTTTGGGGGATCCTGAGGCCACCAGCCCTCCCTTGGCATCTGCCCTGGGTCACCATGGTGTGTGTGCCAGTCCTGCCACTGAACTGAGCCCACGAGGAAGAGCTGTGGCAGCAGGGCAGTGATAAATTCAGAACAGCCTCTGTCTGTCATGGCCAGACTGGGAGGATATTTACATTTTGTTTCCCATCTCCACTTTCTGAAATATTTAAGGGCACCATGTGTGTGATATGGCTGGGGGACATGAGTGCTCCCTGACTGATTTCAGAGGCTGAAACAGCAGCCAGCTTTTCCTCTTGGGTCCTGAGTTCCTGCTGCAAGCCAGGGCTCAGGCAGCACGTGGGGACCCTGTGCAGGTGCTGGGGCTCCTTTTGGGACTGGGCAATGCTGGGAAATTCAAGTTGCCTTGAGGAAATAAACGATTCCTGCTCAGTGAGAGCTGTGGAAGTCATGACCCTCCCAAGCTGCCCCTCCTAAACAACATCACCTTGCTAGAAGTGCAGATGAGAACTAACTCAGGCTCCTGGCAGCTTAGATCTTGGTTCTCCTTGGCAGCTCTGTGGGTTTAGTGTTTGGGGAACCTTGGTATTTCTGGGAAATCCAGAAATGTTTGGGTGAATCAGCTCAGTCACAGAATGAAATGTGCAAATGCGTTGTTTGAAGAGTTTGCAGCTCACTCAAATTGTGAAATCAGGGCAGGGAAATGGTGGCATTTAACCTGTGCCTGTGTGGTATGAACTACTGCCACAGTTCATGCCTCCTGGCATCATCATTCTCTGCAGAAACAGAAATAGCTTCTGACAGTTAATAGAGGTTCAGTTCTTTGTGGGTGTAATAGTGATTCTGAACAAAACAAATACATATTTTTAACTCTCCCATCACTTTTGGAGTTGCTGGACAGAGTTCTCCAGTTCTGATCAGCTCAGTAGCAGTGGTTCTGTCTGTCTGCAGTAAGACCCCAGGTCAGGCTCAGTCTCCAGGAGTTGGATACCTTGGAGCAAGTTCATGGATTCTAAGAGGAGCTGCCAACGCCATCTAGAGTTGAGGCTGCCTGGGATTTCTCATTATTACAGGAATTATTGTCAGGAAATAACACCTATTTGTCAGCACTTTGGGCAGAAATACTGTAAAGGAAAGAAATAAATATTATCCATTAGCAGAGTGCATTTGTCAGCCTCACACTGAAAAAGGAGAGATGTGCTGCAAGTTCCTTCTCTTCACTCAGGGGGCTGTCTCATTTATCCTGAGGCAGCTTTTTGCTCCTTGAATCCTTTTCCTTTGCTCTGGAGTGCCAGGTCTGGTAAGGTCTGACACCCCCAGTAATCCCCTCATATCTGCAGTTCCAAAACCCTGCAGAAATCCAAACCTGCCATGGGAATGTGCTGCTTTCATCAGGATTTTTATCAACTGTTTTGCTTCGCTCCCCCAGGTGTTTCAGGGTGCTCTCATAGTAGGTGCAAGGGAAATCTGGGAGATGGAAATGAGGATTTCTGTAACATGTGGGATTTCAGGGGGTTTAGGAGGAAAGAGGAACTGGGTGAAATGCTCAGATCCCACCATTTCCTGCAGACAGTGCCTGGCTTCAGGTGGGAAGGAGGGACTGAAGGAATGGTCTCAGATCCCGCCCTGCAGCATGCTGGAAGTGGGACTGGAGCTGGGATGAGCAGGATGGTTATCTCATGATAGAGAAAATTCTTATTTGCTCCATGTCATCCACTAACAGTTTCATCCTGCTTTGTGTGAGCAATGTGATCCTGAGTGCAAGTAGTTAGTTCTTAAATGAGACTGAAACCAGCCAGTATTTAGTATTTTAGTGAATAATCCAGAGACTAGGAGTCAAATCTAGGTGTGCCAACTTCTATCTTACTTCTCTGCCCATTAGCCTGTGCTCACCTTTCAAGATTTGCTTCAAGCATTTCTAATGAGAAATGCAGCTTTAAAAGGCAGAAGAACATTTGTCTCCTTTAGTTCTTGAGTGCTTTATTGTGAGGCTCGTTCTGGTTCAGTTGAAGCTTTTTGAGTTGGGGACAGTGTTGAGGCTGGAAGGAAATGAATGGAAAATGCAATGAGAAGGAGATTTAACAGGACAGAGTTGTTCATGTGGTTATGGGAATTAAATGTGAAAAGTTCCATACTTGACTGGATCATACAACTGATTCCCACTAACAGAAAATACTAATATTCCATCAGTGAGGTTTATTTATGCTCTTGTTGTAATAACTTTAAAAATGCTATGAAAAATCCTTTATTTACATTAATAATGCCACTGATATTTCCTGGATCTGAAGTTATTGCTTTTTGCTGCTTAAGGAGATATGGTAATTCAAGTACATAAGCTTGAAGGGAAACAGGGAGAGGAGTTTCTCTGAGAGGAAATGAAGCTAAAACTCCTAGGACATATTTCTAGCCCACATCAAATTCAGCCATCTCCAGCAGAGAGATTTGGCAGTAGTGTTCGGTGGCTCTCTCTGAGCATGGACATGGTGTGAGGCAGCAGTGACAGCAGCCAGGGTTTCCTGTGCTCCAGATGGATGGGGTGGCCAGGGAGGGTGAATCAGCTCTGCTGGCCATGCCTGAGCTGGGAGAAACTCCCAGAAAACAGAATTGTGCTGGAAGTGTGCAGGGAGCTGTGGCATTGCCATCAGTGTCTGAGGAGCAGGCTGGAGCAGGCTGGGTGGGTTTGTGGGGTGAGGGAAGGTGGCACGGGCTGGGGACAGAACAGCACGGCTGGCACTCAGCCCCTCCCTGGCCCTGCTTGCTCTTGGGACAGATAATTGTAATAATTGTAATAATTGTGTCTGGTGCTTCATTCAGCAGCAGCCCTGCCCACAGCCTCCAGGCTGAAATCACCACTGACAGCCCTGGAAGAGCCTCTAAATGCAAGATAACGTTGGTGTGCTTGTGAAATGCTGAGCAGTAAATATTTTCCTTGTTTGCTTCTACTTAAAATTGAATCTTGGAGGATTTACATGCAAATTCTATCAAGTACCAATCTTTGTTCAGCCTTTGCTATGTGTTTTGGGTTTGTTTTTTTCTCCTCATTAATTTGAAAGCATTTGGGAAAGGAAAAGAGCCAGTGTTTTCTAATTGGCTAACATAAAGGGAAATTGCTAAATCCATATGTGGGCACCAGACTGTGCTTGGTTTCTTAATGGGGCTAATTTTGCTGAGACCTGAGGGACCTGAGCATCACAAATCAGGTTGGCTGTGCAGGTATTTCAGTTTAAGAGGCTGGTTCAATTCTCAGCTGGGGGGGCCTGCCAAGGGGGCAGGAGTTACATCTGCATACTTGAGGAAAACATTTGAATTGCTGCTGGAATCCAGATTATTTTCTATGATAAGAACATGTAGCTTTACATATTGGAGAATTTAATTTCTCCTGCCCAGATTTTCAGTCAGTCCCAAGAAAGCCAGAAGGAGTAAGTCCATTGCTGTGACTGAGATCCTATCACACCCTTATTTTTAAGATGAGTTGGACTTTCTTTGCCTTCTGCAAATATTACTGAGAATGCAATTTGTCACCTCTTTGCAATTAGACTGGCATTAAGTATCTAACAAATTTCTGTCTCCTCTTCCAGCACCTGTACTATTGCTCTTATGTGGAGCTATGTGAACAAATAATGAAAATGCCTTTAAATATACATTTTCCCATTGCTTGAGTCAACCACTAATATATTGATATACCTTAATATATTTTGGTTTTATAATTTGAATAGCATCCTTCTCCATTACATAATCACCCTTTCAAGGACCCTAAGGCATTTCTGAGCACCAGTTAAAACCCCAGGTGTTTTTTTCTGCAAAAGAACTTTTAGGTATTTCACTTTAGGTTTACCCATTTAGAAATGGTAGCCTAAGGTAACTCAGCATCCCTAGGAGAATGACAGATATGGTGCCTCTATTGTGGGATTGGCTTATTTTGGGTAACAAACCTTCATCTGAATTCAGAGTTTCATCATCTTGGCATAACTACAGCGAGGAGTTGCATGGTTTATTCTTGACCAGTTGATCTGAAATACTGTTTTTTCTTATCACCACTGCCTCCACAAAGGATCCCTTGGCTCTTTACTCTGCAGGTTTCTGACCTGCAGTTTGAGAAAGGCAGTGCATTTAAAATAGCTAAAAATCTATTTCCAGCTCTTTTGCATTTGAAAGCTCTGGGTCCTGTAGGAATATTTTGTCTTTAGCTCCCCCCTAGTTGTCAGTGTGAGCTCTCAGAGGAGCAGAGCTGGCAGGAGCCCCTGGAGCAGCAGGATTTGGGCAGCTGGGGGTTCTGTGCCTGCTGCTGGGACAGGGCAGGCTGGAGCAGCAAGGCACCAACCTGGCTGTTCCAATAGCTTTGCTCTTTACCTCTTCTGCTCTGCATTAAATGAGAACAGATTTTTGGCTCCGAGCATCTGCACATAAATTCCGTCTGAATAGGAGGCAAGTTATGAAATGAGATCAGCTCTGAAAAGTAATTCTAACCACAGCTAATTTTTTTTTT
>WBNQ01085090.1:0-31232 GCA_013401375.1 Spizella passerina
GCACTCCTCACCTGCCTTTCACTGCAACGCAGCGTGGCCCCCCTGCTATTGATTAATTTGCGCTAATTGAAACCAGCAGCGTTTCTGAAGAAAAGAAAGATGTGTAAGTGTCAATAAATTATGGGAAATTTCACAGATTAAAGATTGCCAACTTCTGCTTGAAAATAACTAAACAAATGTTAATGGCTCCTTCCAAAGAGCCTAAATTCACTAACAGTGCTGTAGGAGTGAGCTCCAGTGCTCTTCTTGGATTTCAGTGACTTGCAGTGATGCTCTGCCTGGGTTACAAACTGAAAGACTTCATTTTTCCCAACAAAAGTATTTCTGTTTTCCAAGACAATTTATGCATCATTGCTCTATTCTTCCTTGCCAGCGACTCAAACCAATCCATTGAACCAAGATTTTTCACTGCCAACAACATGGCAGCCCTACTGAAATCCCAAGCAAATAAACAGAGGAATTGTGGCAAGCCACCAAGCCAGCAGTGCTTGTTAGCAGCTGGTGGTAATAAACCTGCTGGAAAGCAGGTGCAGCGAGGAAAACTTCGTAAATCTAGAACAAACAGCTGGGGACAAGCCTAGATTTTATGGCATGAAACTGGATTCAGGAACCTGAGGTAGGGGTAATTCAGAGCAAGGTTAGATTTCCATCACCCCAAACCTGGGGTGCAGATGGAGGGAGCAGCACTATGACAATTTTCTTGCACTTTTCTTTTCCCTGTGTTCCCTGCCCTGACTCCAGTGCTCCCAGTTTTAAATACAGCACTTTCTTGGTGGTTTACAAGATTTACAAAGTCAGCTTCAGGAGATGCTGGTGAACAGGAGCAGCCTCCCAGTCTCTGCAGCTCAGCAGGGACAGTTTATCCTCAGGGCTTACAGATGCACAGTGGCTAAAATCCAAATGCACCAAAGTTTTGCAGCTTGCTGGCAGTGGAGAATGCAGACAGCATCAGCTTTAGGCTTTCCAGCAGGGACAGTGCACTCACTGATTTTCAGGTGGGAGGAGTGAACTCCCGGGGAATGAGAAGTGCTATGAGGCCTGACAGTGCCAGTGAGACAGGGCACGGGGGCTCAGCTGTGAGAGGGGTGTGTGGTTTGTTACAGGGTGAGGTTTAATGGAGCCCTTTTGCCCTTCATCTCTGGAGCTGTGTGAGAGAGCAGAGAGGAGGCAGGGCTCAAATGTCAGCTCTGCACTGGTGTGGGTGAATTCTCCAGCCCTGGCTGGGATGAGGTCCTTTCCTGGTGGGAGAATCTCATCAGGAGTGCTGAGAGCAGCAATGAGAAATCAGGAAGTTCCTGCCGTTGGCTTGGTGGGATTAATTAACTCCAGCATTGTCACTGCCTCCAATTAACTCCGTGGCTGCAGGCTGGGTCCTGCTGGGTTTTGGTGGGGAAGGACTGACGGGGTGGTGAAGGCTGGTGAGTGGGAGCTGTGTGGCAGCACAGGGGCAGGAGCAGATCTCAGCTACACACAGAGAAAGGGAAATGCCATTGGAAGTAGACAGAAATGTGAAAGAAACAACAGTTTGAAAAGTCATGCACTTGGGTGCTACATAAGGAAGAATTTTTATGGCACAGGTAGGGAGGGAAAGAAGGACCCCTGTCCTTGGAAAATCTTTCTGTTGAAAGACTCATTTATTAGTCATCCATGATAGAAAAAATGTCATCAGAACAGTGTTTTCATGAGAAAAGGGAAGAACTGATGCCAAGGCAGTAGTAAGACTGTGTTTGGGATATTTCGTACAGTCTATGGTTACTTGCAGTCAAGAAAAAAGGCATGATGTTAGTCTGTTAGTCTGGCATGATGGACTTCAGCCTTTGATCTGCAGACATCCTGGGGTCAGAATGTCCATTGAACTTTAAAATGTCCCCTAAAGCAATATTTTATTCCAGAACTGGCTTGCCACATGCACCAAGGACAGAGATAGGGGCTCTGTGGCTCACACTTAATTTCACTGCTGCTAAGGAATGTATATTTGGTCTGATACGTACCTTAGGCTGCAATAAATTAATTTCCAATAGTCCATCTCAATTACTGTCACCCATAATGACCAGTATCTCAAGATGTGAAAGAGTTTCTAAAATTGAGGTATAATTTAGCATTACCTGACTTAGATTGTTGTTTGTTGCAGGAAAGACAAGAAAACAAGATTGACAGTTCTGGAAATGTTCAAATTGCCTTAATCCACAGATATTTTATACCACCCACTGCCCAGTCTGGTTAAAAACTCCAGATGCTGCCCTCAAGAATCCAGTTTGAGGAAACTGTGGAGTCTTTTTGTGACCAATCCAGCATCAAACTGTAGGAGGGTGGAGAATTCTGCACCGAGATACCCGGAAATCAGAAATGGGATTAATTTCATATTCTTATTCGGAGAACTAATCCACTCATCATAGGTTTATTTTACAGGCTAGAAAGAATAATAGGCTTTTTAAAGTGCAGTTCATCTCATGCTATTACAGACATTAGGCTGACTGCCTGTGTCTGTCCTTGGCTATAATTGGAGCCTGGGGTGCCCAGCTCAAATGGAAATATCTGCCTCGAAGGATTGAGATGAATCCAACCCCTTGCATAAAGAAACAGAGGGTTATACTTTTTCTTTCTTCTCCAAGATAGACCATTCTTTTAGGATGCTCCTATTCTGAGTTGCTCAGCATTTTTCCAGACAGGTGTCTTTGTTTTTCTCCATGGTGTTTCAGGACTCTCTTTCCAAGCACAAGCTCATTGTGCCTGTCTAGTTGCCTGCCATGGGCTAACAGGTCTAATCATAGCTTGCATGGGTGCTGTGCCCTTTTGTCACTCCCCCAGCTCTTGGGAAAGATCTGAACTCTCTTGTGGAGAGGGAGGAAGGCATGACCCATGGAAGGGTAGTGGTCATTCAATCCGGTAAGCAGCACAGCTGGGCAAAGGCCTCAACTTGTGACCTTCAGAGTGTGATGTCTGTCCAGACCAGGCAATGATGTGCTGCTTGTACCTGAGCTGGGAGGAGGAGCCGAAGTCTTTGGCAAGTAAAATCTACAGGGAAACACACAGGAAAGAAACAATATCACAGTTATTGAGTTGTGGATGAGGTAGTAAACCATGGTCATTCACACTGAGCATGAAACTTCATGTTCAAAACAAAGCACATGTTTTTTTTATTCCTTGGAAAACGCACACTTGGGAGATAAGTGGATTATTTCAGAATGCAGTGTTAATGAGGCATTTTGCAACCTCTCCCCAGGTCAGCAAGTCAAGGTCTTGCCCCTCATGCCAAATCCTAAGTGATCATATTTACCTCAACTCTGAAAGACAGCAAGGAACCAGCAGGGCAGAGGCAGGAAAAATGTCATGGAACAGCCCTGGGGAAAGCTCAGATGTGAGGCTAAAGAGCAGCTGGGCCACTCTGTCCACTGGAACAATGTGAAAGGAGCTCAGTCCAAACCAGAGGGGGAGAAGTCTGTGTCAGAGGAGGGCAAATTGTGTGCTGAGCGATTCAGGGGGATGAGGACACACCAGCGTGGATCCCTGAGGTGGAACACCAAGAACTGGAGCTGCACATGCTGACACTGGTCAGATGGGAAATGCTAGGGGAAGTGGCCTGAACCTTGCACAGAACCTGCCATCCCACACAATTACTCCCCTGGGAGTCCTGTACCCACTCACAAAGGTTTCAGACAGAAGAGAGAGCTGTGTCAGCACAAAACCCAGCTCCATTATGCATGGGCTGTTGGTTTCCCTTTATTGCCAGCTCCTCTGGATTCATATCAGGAAGCCTGGAAGCTGCACATCCCTAATGAAAAGCAGAAGATATTCATTATTAAATCTGAACTGTTCAAATGCATTTGGTTGCTAGCAGGCTTCAAGGTCTGTTTCAGTGATCCCCATGCAACAAAAACAACACAAGACAGATGGTGATGGAGCAGCTCTGGCTGAGGCTGGTGATACAAAACTTCCACTGGATCTGCTTTTTGCTGTCTCCAAGGCTGCTGGTTCACCTACAGAGACAACTTCTGCCCTCAGAGACCGACAGTGGCTTCTTAATCTGTTCTATTCTCCTGAGTTTAGGTGGAAGCTCAGTACAATCAGACATTGTCTCCATGACACAAAAAGCCTTCCCTTTCATTCAGTGGTCACTTGGAAACACATCTTTTCTGGACCTGGGCAACACCAGATCCCAGACTATGCCATTAAACTCATGTTTCCTGCAAGACTGTGGGTGATATGCAGTAATTCACAAGAAAGTTGGGTATTTAAAGATATTCTACTGCTGTACTTTTAATAACAACTATATTACTGCAGTAAAATGTGCCTAAATATCAAACCATCCGTGCTGAAAACAGACTAAGCTCAAATTCAGGGAAGATAAAATGCAAATAAAAATGATTATTTACAATGTCTAACTGTACAACACAGTAGCAGGTGAAGAAAGCAAGAAAAAGCTACTCTATCCAGTAACACAAGGATCAGATCTACAGAGGCTCTTTCTTTCTCCATGTACTTAAGTTTCTCTCAGCTGGCACTACTGACTCTCTGGATCCACTGCAAGGAGCTGGTGGTGCAGCTTCTCCAAAAGTGGGACTTCTGGGAAAACTTAATGGCTGTACAATCCAGACAGGCAAATCTGCAGAGCACCAACAGACAGTTTCAATATTCCCCTGTCTCTGCACACTGGGATCTTTGTTCATGAAATGCCTCTTATTTTAAACTAAAACACTGCCTATTATCTCGTCTCCAGACACATCAGAACAATGTTTTTCAGCAAAGCTGTAATCAAGAGTGCGATACTTCTCTGGGCCTCATAGCTCTCTCCATTGCTGGAAAATTGGGGGTTGCTTTTTTAGTTGCAGGCTGAAAGAAGCAGGGGATTTATTTCCATTTATCCCAACAGGAACATTTTAGGCCTGAGCTGCATCAGGAGAAATACTTGGGGGCTTCTTAAATTTTCAAGACACCTTCCCTTAATTCATTGTGAAATTTATTTTCGTGGTAAATCAGGAGAGTCAGTTTGTCTTGTAAATATGCAGATGAAACCCTGGTGGGCTGAGAGGAGAGGGGAGAGGCATGACAGATGAGTGCCTTGGGTGCACTAAGGAGATGCAAGCAAGCACTGACGAGGTGCTGAGCTGACCACAAATGGGGTGACCACACCAGGATGGCACAGGGCCAGAGCTCATCCAGCATGCTGACAGCCTGGCTTTGTTCAGCTGCTTGGGCTCCACACCATGGTGCTGCAGTGTGTGCTGGTCAGCCTGAGTGGGCAGAACACACCTGGGTGTACCTGCAGCCCTTCTCTCCTTCCCACCGCTCAGTCTGGAGGGAGGGAAGAAATGTGTCTCATTTTCCTCCCCATGTTCTTGCCAGGAGACTTGAAAACTCTCCATCCTTCCATTTATGCTCTACAGAGCAGTTTGATTTTAATGCATTAGCAAATATGAGCAGGAATATCCTCCCCATCTCCTCCAGTGGTCAGTATTCAGCAGCTGCAGCACAGGATCAAAGGTCAGGCATCCCTCACCACTCATGGAAAAAGGAAACACATCCTGGTTGCCCATGTGTGATTCTCCAGGCTTGCATTGGGAAGGCACCTGAGGCTTCATAAAGATTTAACCACTCCTCATGGTGGCTAAAGCTGGTTGAGCAATGTGCAACTCCCCACAAAAGTCATTAACAAAAGTACAAAAAGCATGGCTTTTTTCTAAATCCAGTATTTTAAAGGAAATACAAACCCTGAAATATCATATTCCCAAGCAGAGATATTTCATATTTATAATGTCCCTGTGGTATCTCACACTAGTCAGATTTGAAGCACTCCAGGCTCTCCCTGTCTTTGTAGGTGAGACCTCCTGCTCAGGCTCCTTCCCAGAGGATTTCCTCCCTGAAGAGGGGAGGCAGTGCCCCAGGACCTCTGCCATGCCCACCACCAAGGAGGCAGCAGATTCAGGGCATTCACTCCGCGTGGGGAATGAGAATTGCTCTGACAAAATCCCCTGTGTGGCAGCATTTCCAAATCAAAGTATTTTAATAGAGACAAAAACACACACATTGTGGATTGGATTTTTTTTTTTTGCTTTTTTGGCTGAAGTATTTAGGGTTTCCGTCAAAATGTTTTCATTTTTTAATATTTGTTTTTCTGAGGAATAATTGAAGTTTTTGCTGTGAAGCAGATACTTCACACAATAAACATGTCTTTTTTTCAAAAGAAAAAAAAACAGATTAGAGGGAAAATTTTCAACCATCTGTCTGGCTGAAGGACTACTGAAGAGGGAATACTAAGGGTTTATGTAGATTTTTTTGCAACTCTTTGAGACTCATTAAGAACCAGAAGCTTTGACTTGTGTGAGAAAAGGTGAAGGACAAAGAAGGGAAAGCAAAACAACAGGGTCAAGTGAAATGCCACAGTCAAAGTAACTCTAAAATAATCATGAAAACTTTCAGTAGCCATTTTCTGTATTTCCAGTGTGTTTTCCACATGCAGTATTGCTGACTCTCCTTGGAAAGAGAAAGGGCTGCACTGTGATGGTGGTCACAAGGGTTTGAGATGAAGAGAGAGATGAGAATGTTGACCTCATGTTCAGAAGGCTTGATTTATTATTTTATGATATATATACTACATTATAACTATACTAAAAGAAATAGAAGGAAAAGTTTCCAGAAGGCTTGCTAAGCTAAGAATGGAAAAGAATGAATAACAAAGGAGCTCTCTCTGATTCTGTCCCCGAGAGAGCTCGGTCCTTGATTGGCCATTAATTATACACATCCAACATGGGCCAATCACAGATGCACCTATTGCATTCCACAGCAGCAGATAACCATTGTGTACATTCTTTTTCTGGGGCTTCAGCTTCCCAGAAGGGAAACTCCTAAAGAAAGGATTTTTATGAAAAGATGTCTGCGACACTGCACTGCCACACTGCTTTGGGAGGGTCCCTTTCTCCAGCACTTCACTGAAATCCCCTGGACTGTTTGTGCAGCAAACACAGAAGCAAAGTCCAAACACAGAAGCAAAGCCCAGCGCCCAGAGCTGGCCCAAGCATCTCTGCAGAACGCCCAGTGCTGCAGATCCCTGTGCTGGTCCCTGTGCTCACGCCCTGAGAGGAACAGCAGCAATTGCTGGCTCCCCCATGGCTGCATTGGAGGTGCTGATTGTCTTCAGGCAGGATCAGCTCGTCAGGGGCTCGTTCCTCTGCACAGCTAAAGGAGCTTAGTGCAGTAGAGGTTAGCTGGAATCCAGGCAGAATTGGATTCCCCCTCACCTCCCCTCCTGGGAATCACCCCCTCTTTTAGCATAAATCCTGAGCTCTGGACCCAGAGGCACTGGGTGAAATATGGGTGGACCCTCCTCCACCCTCTCCATCAGGCAGCTTTATGTGGTTTAGCCCTTCCAAAAAAATAAAAAGAGGAGGGGGAATCACTAAACATTTTCTATTTCAAAACAGATTTCATCTTCCTTAGAAAGTAATACTGCCTCCAGCCATGTGTAACTTATTTTTTATCCAACAGAGTATATGGGCTTATAACTAGATCCTGATAGGAACCCAGGTTTAAAACATTATTCACAGCAGGTTATTTGATCTTTATTTGCTGAATGCACTCAGCTGAATCCCTATCTCCAAACAATATGAGAAATAAAATGCCGGGCATGCTTCATTGGCCAGCCAGCTCATCTTGATTTGCAGAGATGGCTACATCCCTCTCAGAGATGTGCTGAATCCCAGGCCCTGAGAGGCAGCTTCCCTTTCCTCTCCCCCCACCCAAACACTTATCATTTCTTGTTTTTCTCCTTCCCCCTATTAGAAGCTTTAAAAAAACCACTTCAGAGCAGAGCTTTCCTCTCCCTCCACCATGATTTCTGGGAAATTTTCTTCCCACTGTGTATTTGTGGATATTCATACAGAATCCCTTGCCAGCTGCTGTTGTGCAGAATGTCAGATGCTGATAACCTGCCCAGGAAGCCACAGGGTTTGGTGATGAGGCTGCAGAAAGGTGGGTTGGAGGAGCCTGCAAGACTCTGACAAAATTACTGATACTTCATTTTATTAACAGAACTGCTGTGACACATCTCAGTGCTGACCTTGTCATTCCCACACCAACCTTGCTGCAGCTTCAAGCTGTGCCACAGTTAAAGGTGGACTTGGACATCACAGGTGACCACTGGGATTGCTTTTTTCAAGAAAACCCCTGATGGCTACAAACTGGATTAATTGCCAAGCAGGATGGATAAAGCTTTGCTATCCTGAAAGGGAAACCAGAGCAGCTTGGGGAGAGAGGCCAAGCTGCACACAAGGAGGTCAGGTTCTTCATTCCCTTTGACTTTTGATGAGATATGCCTTTGAAAATCCTCTCTCACATATCCTAAAATAAAAGTCTCCAGTTTCCAGGCCAGAGCCTAAGCACAAAATATATTTCAGAAATTTCAGCATGGAGGGTGCTGCAGTAGCAGGGCTCAGGGAATAGCAGGCAAGTCCTTGGTGGACATCCCTGAATCAGGATGGTGTCATTAAACTGGCCATTTTTCTGCCTGCTATTGCAGATACAGCAGCACAGGGCCACTTCTCACATGAATATCTGCAGCTCTAATGTTCCCTTGCCTGGGATGTGTTTCAAAGCCTGTCTGCCCATCACTGCTACCTCCTCCTGCTTCCCTTTCAAGACATGTCAGGAGGCCATCCTGCTGCCAGGCACTGTGTAGTTCATGCTCATTTTCCCTGGGTAAGGGCAGAGCAGTGTCACTGACCCAGCTGAATGTTTCCCCACAAAAACACGAATTAAAACCACCCCCTGCTGCCAGTAACCAGCTCACTGTGCAGTGTGGAGGATTTGTCCCTGTCCTCGTCCCTGTCCAGCCTGGGAGTGTCACCGAGGCCACGTGGATGTGGCAGCAGCTGGGACAGCTCAGCCTGGGCTCTGTGGTCTGAGGGCAAACACAGGCTCTGGGTGCTTCACTGGGGAGGGAGGGGGAGATTTGAGCATGCAAGAATTAAATGTCTCACTTTTCTTTCCCAGTAATTAACCCTGGAAAAGAGAAGAGGAAAAAAAAAAAAAGAAACAGCAACCAGTCAGAGATGCAGCTTTGCATGGCTGGATTAGAGTTACAGTTGGCCTATCCCCTTAGGAACACTACTCTGCTATTAATAAAAAGATAAACAAGCCTTTTTATTTATTTATTTTCCCTTCTCTCCAAGCCCTTTGATTTCTCTTTTCCTGCTTGAGGGGGTCCTGCTCCCTTCCATCAGCTCTGCATAAAGGAGAGTTTGCAGTTTGCAAGGCTGCCTGGGAAAGACAAAAATCGAGGGTGAAGGGATTGTGGGGAAGAAGAAAGTGGGTGAAAATCATTTTAACCATTTCTAGCAATCACATCACCTCTTGGCACTGGCAGAAACGATGCCTTTAGTTATTCCTCTTGCAGGTGCCATTCCCACAGGCTTCCTGCATCTCCCTGAGGCCACCCCATGCTGGCAGGTACCTGTCTGTCCCTCCCCAGCCCTGGGGGCAGCTGTCTGGAGCCCCTTGCTGAGACTCAGACAGGCTGCTGCCTCCTCCGGGTCCGTGTGGAATAGGGGCTGTCAGGCAGGGATGGTGGGGAGGGTTCCCCGCTGAGAAAATGCCAATTGCTGCTCTCAGGCAAGGGGCTCTGTGAGTCTGAACCATCAACAGAGTGCAACCGATCTCAGCAGCTCCCCAAGAGGAAAAACACATCAGGTTATTTACCACAGAAGGGATATTTGCCAATTTTGTGGGCAGAAATGGGTAGGGATTAAACTGTGGTAATTCTGTGGTAATTCTCTATACAAATTGGGCATTCAACTGAGTCTGAATTTTAAACATTTGTCTTAAAAAAATTAAATACCTGAAAAATACTTCCTAAGGCTTCGGAATAAATGATGAAAGCTATTTTCCAGGCTTGTCCTTTGAGACTTAGAATAGAAAAAAGGTAGATAAATGGCATACACGCACACCTGGGCACTACTTGTGCGTATTTTTGGGGGATCATCTCATCAGTACCTCCAGACATGATCTGAGAAAAATTTGCTTTTTGAAGGGACAGGAATGATCTGAAGAAGTTCAGAGCTTGGTGTGTTTATTGCTCCAGAGACACTCAGACTTTGAGCAACAAGCATCAGTCACCAGCATGGGGGTGCCCATGGCAGGAGCTGTCCCTGTGCTCTGCGTGTCCCCTTGGAGAGCCCACAGAAAAGGAGAAGGAGGAGGAGATGCCTCAGGGCTGCTATGGGATCACTCACACTGGCCATGAGCCCCCCTTGCCCAGCCTGAGCACCAGCCTGACATGCATTTTGCTGGTAAAAGCAGAGTTGCAGGGCAGTGGGGAATGGAGAATCAGGAAACTGAGCTGCCAAGCCACTAGAGGAATATCCCAGGGTCTCACCCCAGACACAAGGCCAGGCACTGCTTCCTCGGGGACCTTTGTCTCCTGAACCATCCCTCTACTCTCTCCATCAATGTGTTGAATTTTCTTTAAAAGTTTTGTAAATAAAAGCCCTTTTTGCCTTTTTTTTTTACCTTTTCTTTTTTCCTCAGCAAGCATGGGGCAGGGAAGTGAGAGCAGAGGCCAGCACTGCAGTCAGGGTGTTAATGGCCACATTAGCTGGAAAGGGGCAGCCAAAGCAGGATGTGTAAAACCCCACCCAGGCTGCCCTTTAATTTGCTGTTACATGGAGTGGAAGATTTGAAAGCGTATTTCTGGGTAATTAATTCAAAGAGTGATTCTAATGGCTAATGCTGTCAGTTTTGACTGCAAGGGAGGTCTGGGGCTGAAGCAGGCAGTGAAGGGAAAGGAAAATGCTTGGAGGTCACAGGCAGATGTTAAAATATTTTGACAGCCCACATCCAAGAGGCTAACTTAATGAAAGCCTTTGGCCAGCACCTTCCAAGAGGTCTGAAACTGAATCCATTTATTTTTCTCCAGAATAGCATGCATGGCTTGGACCATGGCTTGTCCATAAATCACCATTCTCCATTTGGTCAGCAACACCATCAATCATTCTCAGAGCCCACCAGCCTGCTCTCTGTGCCACTGCAGAAACACCAGTAAGAGGGATTTGGTGTCTCTTTGAATTTAACTCCTCAATTTTCAGTGACACACAGGATAAGCTCTGCCTTTATCTCTACTGATTATTAAAGCCAGTGAGCAAAGGTCCTGCACCTGTGTATGGAAATATAACTGCTCCATGGTGCTGGGAAATGAAATTAGGAAGCTCTATTCATGTTGTTATCTTGCTTGGAAGGATTTAATCAAAGCAGAGCAGTTCTGGGGGGATGTCCACAGCCTGGGAGTTTGGTTCCTCCCGAGCTGTATATCCCTGTGGCATTCACTAAACTCCTCCAGCCTACCCCAGCAGACTTGGAGTTGAGTAGCATTTGCAAAGGATTTGCTGGGGACCATTCTGCTGAGGTTTTTCAAAAGATTTCATCAGGAAGCTGGAAAGGCACAGCTCCTGGCAGTCGTGTTCACTGGCGTTCACTGCGTTTTTCTTTGTGCTTCAGAGAGCACTTGGAGTAAAGACACAGGGAATGAAAATTTGTGAACATGGAAAATAACTGGGAGAATATTTGATTCAAGTTTATATTTTGAAATAAGGTTTGGGTGAAGTCTGGTCCTTTTGACCTCTTTTGGCTGTTTAATTCAGTTCCTGCTCATCACTTCAGCATCTACCATTGCTATACTTCTTGTAACAGAATATGTTCATAAATTGGTCCATCCTTCATTTCATGTTCTGAACTTTCGTGCAGGACTGTAATGCATGGAAAAATCTTTTTCCAGCCCAGACTTGGGATGGCTGCACTTCAGGATGGATGAAAGAATGCCCTGTGCCTGTGCCATTTGCAGATGCAGTCACAGACACTGATTAGACCAAAGCTGGCAGATTTCCACCCCAATTCACTGAATTAATTTCATTCAGCTCTCTAAAAAGCACAAGAGACAGACATCCACATGCAGAAATGGACATCTACAGAGTTACAGGTGCTGATATGTGTGGTACATGCCAACACAGAATTTAGAGCAGAGCCTCACTATCCTGGGGCTCCTGCAGTTTGAGAACTGGGCTTGTGGGTGATGGCACAAGACCCCACCTTCCTTAGCCTGTGTTCTCAGGAGATGTGCAGCACTGAAACACAACTGTGGCACCAGGGATGTGCAAATCCCTCTACCAAGCACTTGCACAATTGCACCCAGGGTTTATAAGCAGACATTGGATTATTTGGTTCTTGCTCTGCTGGCTGATCAGCTCTTGGTGGACATGCACCTGGCCTTACAGCAGGGCTAAAGTAAGGAAAAGTCTTTTGAGTCCAAAAATGTCTGAAACACCAAAAATGTCAATATCATTTATTTCTTTATTCCAGTTCTGCTGCAGCCAGTCTGTCTGAACACATTTTTCATTAGCAGTTCTCCAGGATGGCCAATGAACACAATTAAACCATACATAACACACAATTAAACCAATGTTTGCACATATCCTCCTCCAGGCACCCCAGGAAAACCAATAAGCTGCATTTAGGGATCAGCTGCAGGCATCAGCCCCTCTTTGCCAGCAGTGAAGGGCTCTCACCCTATGCCCCATGTTGAGGTGTCCAGGGAGGGCAGTGTCGGGGGGTTTGGCACATTCTGCCTGGCACAAGCTGCCCTTCCTTCAAGCTCTGCTGCTGCTGTGCCCTGCACAGAAGGTGGCTCCAGCAGCCCTTGATATTTTGGCCACTGAGAACTGCATGAGCAATAAGAGCACCATGCTTGGGAGGGAGTGGGAACAGCTCTGCTCTCTCCCAGATCAAGCCTTGCTCTCACTGTAATAAAAAGGAGAGATTTCTCCTTGGCATTTTATTGTTAAGTAACAAGTGACAGCTGTGAAAGATTTTTCCCTCCGTGTTCTTTCTTCTCCACTTCTGTGAAGCCAGAGCAAACCTGCCTTGCTGAAGGAGGGTGTGAAAGCACATGGCAGGTTTTGCAAGTGTCCATTAAGCTCATCAGGTACACCCTGTACTTCTATGTTAACTCACATCCAAGCTTCCATGGCATGGTGGGAATCAAGCAGAAATGCCCCAGGATCAGAGCCAGACTAGCAAAGCTGGGCTTTACTCATGGGGGGAGCAGGACAAGAAGGGCAGCTCTGATTCATTGCAGCCCCCAAATATTTCTGGGGCTTTGCCTTGTGCTGCAAAAGTCTCACAGATTTGCTCATTCCTGTGAAATTTCTTTCATCTTGGGTAGCATCTCACAGCACCAGCTCCTGAATGATGTGAGTTGTGTCACAGCTGAGGGCTGGGGAGATGTCCTCTCATGGTGAGGAGGAGTCAAAGAGCAAATGAAAGAAACTGCACCAGAGGGGCAGGCAGTTACTCTGAGAGCACCAAAATCACCCAAATAGCTGCTGGGGGGAAGGGGTGCTGTGTAGAGTCTGGTATTTCATATGCACAGCACACTCAATAATCAGCATAGGGGAAGAGCAGTTAGAAACTTGATAGAGTTTCAGAATAATTTTAATGTTTTCTTACTAATTTTTCATTTGGATACTTCTGCAGCTGTTTTTAACATTTCATCAGAGTGTGCTAGTCTCCTTATATTCTTTTTTTCCCTTGGAGAAACTGAGGCACAGAGCAATGACATGACTTGGCTGGGGTGATCTGACAAAATGTTGTATTTTCCGTATTTGAAAACCCACATTCTGAAAACCCAAAACCTGGGAGTTTTTAGCTGCTTTGGGGCAGGCAGGTGAGGGAGGGTAGGTAACAGCAAAAAACTGCAGCATGGCTATTAACTTCAGCGCCTTCAGAAATAACCCTTTCTCCTGGAGCCTGGCAGAGCAGCCCTCCCCACTCGTTAATGTGCTTGCTTAAAACCATTGCCCTTAAACTTCCACCAGTGCTGAAGTTAATGCACTGCCCTTTGCCACCTCGAGTGAGGCTGTGCTGGGGAAAGCTGATTCCTGTCAAGGCTGTATAATCAGAGATGGGAAAAACTGGAGAAGTGGCTCTTAGGAGGTGCCTCCCAGGCTGAGACAACTTCTTTTTATGTTGGAAAAATACAGTGTTTTTCTACTAAAAAAGGAGAAAGTTGCCTGCAAAACTTCTACAAGTTGAAAATTACTTCAGGCTCTCTGTGAAATCCCCACACTTTCACTGATGAGAGGATGAAATACCAGATATCTGCTCAGAATAAACAGGGGAAAGAGGGAGAAAAAAGCACCTCCACTGCTACAGCACAGAAATGCTTTAGAAAGGGCCAGTTTTGAATCACCTCAAGGATGGATAAAAATGCTGGTGTTGTCTCAGATTCTAAGAGCAGTTCCTAACCTATGATTAGAATGACTAATCTGGCTTTCTCATCCACACCCTTCATGCTGCTGAGGATGGGTCTGGCAGCCAGTGTTTGTCAGGCCAGCTCTGAGCCACATCTGAGCTGCTGCCCCTCCTGAGGTGTGCCCAGACCTGGCACACACTGGGCCAGTGATGGTGCTTTTGGCTGGGGTGGAGAGGAGCACTGTGGTGCCTTTGGAGCAGAGGAAGGGCAGAGCTGCAGTGGCACACTGAGTTCCACATCTATGATAAAGCCCAGAGATCCCATTTAAAGCTGAAATTCAAATGGACCTTGTCTTCATCAGGGTCAGGTCTTAACCCCATGCCACAAAACCAGCAAATCCCAAACACGTCATCTAGGGGCTTTTGCTGCTCAGAGTGACCCCGAGATGCGTTAGAAAGTCTCTTTTCCCAGCCTGGTGGTCGAAGAAGGAGCCAGAACTCTTCAGTTCTCATTCTCAAGGTTGTTTATTGTTTCTTATCTATAAAATTGTTTCTCCTGGCCTGCGGAGGTCCATTCAGCAGGACAGACAGAGGCACTCTGCCTGCCCGGGGGTGGTGTTATCTTTTTATACTAAAAACTACATATACAATGTTTACAATTACTTTCCAATGCCTATCACCTGTGTTAGACAGTGAGCTTCTACTCTAAACCAATCTAAAAGTGCCAACATCACAGCAGAAGATGGAGGCCAAGAAGAAGAAGGAGAAAGACTGGGCATGCCCAGATTCCTCCATCTTGTCTCCTGAACCCCCATTCTAAAATCCCAAAAAATCTATTTTTCATCCCATGACAAACTAACTATTATTCTACTTAGACTTTTGTGACTTGCAGATCCTCATATAAGGTTGGTAATTTTTTCCATGGGTCATAATCAAAACCACAGGTGTCTTGGGCTCTGTGCCAGGGTCTCTGAGCCCCCTGGCAGGGGTTCTGGCAATCCAGGACAGCCAGAGGGGTGTCCAGAATTCCAACAATGTCACAGGTCTGCCATGGTAGCACTGAGGTTATTTGAGCCTAACACACAATTAAAATAATCACAATCACAATTAAATATTCACTTTTTGGTGTGGTGAGGAGAGCACAGATTGAGCTTGGGGAGCCACATCTACATGGGGGAGTCGTGGTGCAGGTGATGAGCCAGGACTGGTCACTGGGAGAGGGGGAATGGGCTGCAGGTCGGGAAGGAGGTTCCTGGAACAGCTTCCCAAGGGACTGGGAAATGGGGAAACAGCAGAGCACAGGTTGGCATTATGCCATGCTGGCAAAGCTCTCTGGAGTGCTGGGGAATGGAGAAGCAGAGAATGATTTTGGCCAGGCTTCAGCATCTGCTAGAAGGGGTGTGCATGTGTGAGGGCTGGATAACTGAGGCTTTGGCAGGTGGAGGGATAAAAAGGAGCTTTTCTGTTGTGTTGCAAAACCTAAAATTTCATGAGGGAAAAATATGCATGAGTCAAATTAAACCAGAGCATTTGCAGGAGGAAGGATTCAAATCCCTGAAAAAAACATAACTCAGGGGGTAACTTGAAGTTCCATATTTGCACTGAAACAAATAATTCAGAATGTGTAGCCCTGATTTCTTTAAAACTCTCTTTCAATTTGATTCATTTAAAATGAAAAATGCCATTTTGAAACAATAAAGTTCCCCTCAAAAATATCTTCAAAATGAAACACTGCAACATTTCCAAATATTTGTTTCCCTTTAAAGCTGTCAAAATGCAGTGTGTCACACTTGCCTACAGCTTTGCCCTGACCTTTTTATTCAACCGAAATAATTTTCTCAGTGTAACCTGAGCAGCTTTAGCTCCCTTGAAGTTTTGCTTTTTGGGATGAATTTACAATTTACTGAAAGAATATCTTTTCAGTTTTGCTGTAGTCTGAAGTATATTAGCAGAGCTGTTTTGGAGGAGGAAATACTCAGTTTTGTTCCTGCTGTTAAACTGCTGATGGTCTCCATTAACAAAACATCACTTTCATAAGACATGGGCTCGTCTGAAAGTGCATAGAAGAGAAGACCTGAAAACAGAGCTGAGGAATAATAAAAGAAAAATATTAACTGCACAAAAAGGCTACTTACATTTATGGGATCTTTTAAAATAGCATTTAGATGGAAAGCTGATTCCTCATTTTTCTCCATGCTGGTATTTTTCTCAGGCTATCTCAAATTTCAGGAGTTAAGAAAAGAAAAAAAGTCTTGCATCGCACCGTATATGCCAAAGAAATGCAATACAATCTGATTTCACTTCTTTCTCTCATGCCTGAATGTGCTCATTTTTGCTTACAAAAGGAAAGGCACAAAAGGATTGTAAGAAAAGGAATCAGATGGTGCTGCCCGATACTGTTTCACAGCTAAAACGTGAAAACAAGACCAGCTCCTTCTGCTGACACTCAGGTCTCAAAAAAAAGGGGTTATTATTCTTTTTAAAGGGAATTCTCTTAAAGGGAAATTGCTCTGAGTTTAATCAAAAGCAGCATTTATTATAACTGAGCGGAGCGGGTGCCACCCGCTGCACCGCGCCTTCCGCCCGGCTCCTCAGCAGCACCAGCTCCCACATTCCCTCTCTGGGGCTCCTGCTGTGCTTCAGTCTTTGCAAATGCAGGTGGGATCCACTTGCTGGGGACTCATGGCTTAGCTTTCCCCTCCTTGGATGGTGCACAGCCATGATTTTTCAGGATTTCTCTTGATTTCTCAAGGAATTTCAGGGTCACCTGGGTAGCCTGGGCTGAGTGGTGCACCTCAGGCAGCACAATGGGAGGAGTGCATGGGCACCTGAAGGCAGCAGTCACCCAGCAGCTGGTGTCCCCCCTCCTGCTAGGTGATCCAAACTCATCCCACCTCCAGCTCCCTGCTCAAATTCTAGGCCCAGCTTGAGAGAGACAGAGCGAGACAGCACGTGGTGTGCTACAAAACCTGTACCAGGACCTCTGTTCCTCTCAGAGGTCTCAGTAATGAGGAAAACAAATGGTGTTTTGAGGCTTGCAATTGTTACATACATATAAACAATTTCACCTCCTCCTGTGTCCAAGTCTCAGGATATTTGGCACAGTGTATAAAGCACAAATAGATTCACCCCCTCTCCCAGCTACAGCTCCCTCCCAGTAGATGATTTTCAAAGAACCAAATCTCTCTTTAGGTAAGGTTTCTTTCCTCTTTCTGCCTTGCTATTGTCTCCTTTGCCATCCAGAATTTCACAGCCTTCTGCATTGTTCAGGTCAGGATGAAGGCCAAGGGAAATGTGGTCTTAAAATCACCTAGTCTGAACGCTTTGTGCCTTTCCCATATGCTGGCAAAATAACATCTAAGCACAAGTGGAAATGGAAGTGGAAGGAGAAACACTTGGAAATTATTGTTATTTTTAAGTTCTGCCTCAGCAAACAGCCACTTGCAGCACTTTCTGTCACACCAGAAAAACCTACATCAGTCCCCTGTAACCAAACACTGGCCTTGCTAATGGGTTCAGAAATGGGACCTGCCACTGCAGGCTCTCCTGTGGCTTCTGCCATGGATGAGTCTCCTGCTGGCTTTTATCCTCAAATCTCAAGCAGAATTTGAAAGAAAGGAAAACTTGCTGCAGAATGTTCTCAGCACAGCTGGCAGGTCCCACACCCAGGCCAAAGGGGCAGCTGCTCCATCACAGAGCCAAGTGCAGAGCACAGGACACCCTGGTGTGCCACTGCTGGCACATTCACCCTGGTGCCAAACACCAGATTGTGGCATTATCCCAGCTGTCACACAGAGGGGGCTGCTCTACACTGCTGTTCCACATGGGCTTCCCAGCCTGCAGCTTTCAGTAGGCCTCAGGAAAATCAGGGTCTGACTTGCCTCCTAAGCCTTGCACTCTCTCAGCTGAAAGGGAGCCCACCCCTCATATCCATGCATCAAACAAAGGCACAATATCCTCATGGATCCAGAAAACTTGAAGTCTAGACTTTGCTCATCACTGCTGATGTGGTTTAAAAACCTGGGTGAGTTACAGAGCTTATCTGAGAAACAGGAGGCATTTGAATGGTTACTTCCAGCCACTTCCATAAGCTCCCAGATGAAAACCTGTCGATGAAAACATCTCTATGAATGGGGCTTTATGCAGCTTGTGGTTATCTGAATAATCCTTAATACCAGCTCCCTCTTCCTGCCTGATTTCTGCTGTGGTTAAGAAGCCTAAAGTAGTAAGATTAAGAAGCCTAAAGTAGTAAGAAATATGCCCCAAAGCAGTCAGCTAAGGATCCAAACTTAATGGGAACATCTGCAAAGGACTGAGAGCTGGAAAATTAGCTTTGCAATATTGGCTGCTGTGTCTCAAGGCACAAAGGGATTGCTCCCAGACAGGAGGCAGCAAGACAGAGCAAAACCATCATATCCTGTGGCGTTGTTTGTAGGGCAAAACCTCATCCCAGTTTCAGCCAGGGAATTTAGCCCTACCTGAAGTTGCTGAACATATGCTGTGAAACAGGCCTTGCTTTTCCCATTCCAGCAGACCTGTGAAAGACAACAAAGCACCCTAAAACCAGCTGTCTCTACTATAAACCCAGAGGAAAGGGTCTGACTCTGAAATATGAGCCCCAATAGAACCACCTCCTTTTCCAGAAGGAATAATAGCAAGACATGCCCTCAACCAGGCCAGCACCCTCCCTTCCTAGCTTTCCCTTTAATCACCTGCAGCAGGGCCTAAAAGTTCACTGAATACAGGGGGAACATCCCACCAGCCCTTAGCCCTTCCTCTTCTGCTCTTCTCCCACAAATCCCAAAGAAAATAAAATGGATGAAGCAAAAGACACCCAAGCAAAATTCCTTGAACTTTTTGGTACAAACCTGCTGGAACAGTAGCATGCCATGGTGAAGTGGGAACTTCTGAAAATACAGATCAGAGGAAAATCTTGTCCTGAGGTTCAGGAGGGCAAGAGTTACTTCAGCAATTTGGAAAAAAAGCATTCTTTGCCCAGATGGTGCCTTGAACATAAACTGTCAAAGTCATTACTCAGACTTTATTGTCAGGGTTATGTTTTCTTTATTCGCTTTAATATTCCATATGCTGGTCATATAATACATTTCTTTGTATTCCTCTTCCCTTTTATTCTCTTTGTTTGTTTCATTCATGACTTATCACCTTCTGGTGGCAATTTAATTATCGGATCTATATTATTGGTATCTCTTTTTTTTTAATATAATAAAAGATTTCAGTACAAAACACTGCAAGTAATTCAATTTCCATCAGTGAGGAAGGAAGTTGGGTGTATTCAATGAAAGGGAGGAGAGTAGCTGGCTATAACATTTTTAATAAAAATATAATAGCCCTTTGTACTTTTTAGCATCTTCTATTTGGAGAGCATTGTGGCTTCATAATCATTAATATTGTTTAACTTTTCCTCTGCACTTTTCAACTATAGCTTTCCCAGCACTTTCTGGAGGTGAATCAGTATTACCCTCCCTTTTATTTCACCCAGGGAAACAATATGAAAGCCAACACAATTCAGCAGGACAGGGTTACTGCAGGGATGAGACCCTGGGCATCCTGGAGCCCCAGACTGAAGCCTTTTCCACTGGGCTGTGCTGTGCCTCAATGTCAAGAGCTGCTCATCCCTTTCCATGAGTGATGAACAGCCCCATCTCTTTCTCAAGTCTACTGTTGCCCACAAAAGTCAAGAGTCCATCACTCTTCAGTCTTGGTCTGCTTTAGGGAATTCTGCCCTGTCCAATCCAAACTGCCCCATGTGCTCCTCTGGGCAGGAGAGCTTCAGAAGGGTTTGCTACAACAGGACACAAAAGAGACTCAACCCCAGCAGCCCTACAAAGACTTCCTGAAATGTCTCAGTTTGCTCCCTAATCACATGGGACAGATTCTTGGTTTGACATTTTGTGTGAAAATTCAGTTTCTCTAGAAACAAAGGATCCCAGATTTGATTGACCAAATCCCCAGTGAGCTGAAGGAGGTGAGTAGGGGTCAATAGTTCTTGTCTAGTACAAGGCTATCTAGTTGCATATTTGGCATAAAAACAGTGAAATGGTTCTTCAGTCCATGTGGAGCTGAGCTGCAGACCATGGATACTGAGGATGCTGAAAGTTTATATGGATGCAAAAGATCATTGGAGAAATCCACAGAAGTAAAATGCCCCAAGGGCTGTTAAGTACAGAGGTGCCACCTTGGGCTCAGAACCTCCCAGAACAACCAACAGTGAGGTGTAATGTTTGGAGGAGGGTAATTCTGTGCCCTCTATTCAGTTCCCTCAGCATCAGCACCAGAGGTGGGATGACAGGCTCACACTGACCTTCTCAGCAAGTGCCAGCCTGGCAGCCTGGAGGGAAAAGGGATGTTTGGTGGCCCAGATGTGCCGTGCCTTGTACCACACCTGAGTGACTTGGGGCCTTCATCTCAAGACACATCATTTGACTGGAGAAACTCTGTGTGCAAGGCAAGATCTACCTTTGGCAGGTGGGTCCCTGTGTCTGTGTTGTGGTGCCCTGACTTTTCCATGGCTGAGACAATCCTCCAGAGAGGGCCCGTGGAACTATCTCCTGAGATGATCAATTTATTTTGTTATGCATTCTTTTCAATTTGTTTTCTTCCTAGTAAAGTTCAAAATTACTCTCTAAGATTTGGTATCTTCAAATAATGTATATGGTACTTTAGACTGGCTATTTTGCCACCTCTAACTTCTTCATAAAAAAAGGTAGGTTCTTGCTTTTCCTATTCATAGAGACAGCTCTGCTCCTAAGTCTCCAAACACAGCAGTGAGAATGACAGAAGATGTTATTTTCTGATGGGTAAAGTGTTTAGAGTAAAAGCTTTCCTTATTTTGCTGCTTCTTTAAGTATCAGTCAGTTTTCTTTTCTCATAGATCAAAGCTTTCATGTGGTATTTTTTTGTTTCTGTAGTGTTTCTTAGGTCAGAAATTATTTAGAACACAATGGAGAAAAAGAAATCAACATTTCTTTGCCTTTTGCTTTTTAAATTAAATCACTAAAAATATTTTAAGCTCCAAATTATCACCCAAACTCAAAACACCCACAAAAATGATGTGGGAAGAAAAAAAAGGGAAAAAAGCCGATAGACATATATTCATGAGACTAGCATGTGTGTGGCAGATTTGTTTATTTATTTATTTATTTAGGTATTTTAATACTAGGGAATTATTGTATCTGCAAGCCAAAACAACAGCACTCCCCAATGCCAACTCCAGCTGTTCATCCCTTGTAAAATTATGAGCTGTTTTCAAGAGCTTGATTGAGTTCTGTGATGGAACTTCAGCGTAGCTGTGCAGATATTGTTGATTGCTGTGGTGCTGTGAAGGCTCCACGTGACAAAGGAGTGCAGTTATTGGCCTGATTGGAAAAAATCCTCCTGGAGTGCACACCAAGGCCATGGCCATGGTCAGCTCACAGAGATGTAGGAGCAGCCACACTTGTGGGGACAGCCTTGGCTTGCCTTTGGCAGCCCCAATGTCCCTGGAGCTGGCTATAGGCTCTCGGGCTGTCTAGAGCCCAACCCTAGGTCTAACCCTAAAAGTAAGCCTAAAGCCAAGCCTCACCCTAACCCAGAACATTGAGTAAGGGTTTTCCAGCTTAGAAGGATGTAGGAGCAGCCATTTTTGGGCCTTGTCAGAATGGTTTTGGCCGGCCTTTTCCAGCCACAGTGTTCCTGGAGCTGTAGCCCTTTGGCTGTTGAGAGGATAACCCTGGGCCTAGGCCTAGGCCTAAACCTAATCCTAACCCCAACCTCTACTCCTAAGCTCTATCATAACCACTTTCCTATCCCTACCCCTCACCAGGTGTTATCAAGCTGAAATGTCCCTCCTGATTTAAGATCCACTCCAAGTCCTTTTGGGGAGCACTAGCAAACAGGCTTTCAAAGGCAGGATGAAATAGTTTCAAACAAACCAGTGCATTAGTGGGAGAGCTCAGTATCACAACAAGCTCTCCACAAAGCTCCAAAGGGCATCTGGCACAGAAAGAAGGCAGCTGCAGTGCTCATGTCCTGTGGGGAATTCTGCTGAGCTTGAGGAAAGTACAGCAGACTGGCAGCTGTCCAAAACACCAGTGGCCTCACTCACTTTAGGCTGTGATGTAGAAGTTTCACCCTGAGCATGTTTTGCTCTTAGAAGTCTCCTGGCAGGTATCATGAAAGGAACAATTCTATGTCACCTAATCTGAATTCAAATTTTGTCATTATAATTTTATGTCTGCTGCTCCCCAAAGGAAAGACTCAACTATTTATAGAGGTCTAGAAAAGACCACAGACAGAACAAGCAGCAGTATCATCAGTCCTGGATAGGTCATCCAAAGCAACTAAAGTTAAGACAGATATTGCCAGGTTCTGCTGGCTGGAGGTATTAACTCAAGTACTCCACCCTCCACACATGCTTGCCATAAAGAAAGAAGTGCAGATGACATGCATTATGCAGCCACTAACTAACAAGGTATGTGTCATTTCTGAGCTTGTGGTTTTAAATACTTTCATGCCACAGAGATCTCAAACCACTAAGCAGCTCAAGACTTGTAAGACAAAAGCTTTAAAATGTCTGCCAAGGACTCACAATAAAGGACATTAAAACTTAAATAGAAAATTGGAAAAGAAGTGAGATTATTAATTGCTACCTTTTAAGCAAAGCTGTCTGTAGTATTAGGACCTTTTGTGGCTTGACATTTGTAGACTTGGTAAATTAGAGCCATAAAAGAAATTGGCCTCTCTAGACACAGGTAAAATCAGGTGTAATACCAAGGGTTACTAGTTAGTTCACAGTCCTTCAGCATATAGCAGATAAAAATCCCTGAGGGCTGAGCTTCCATCCCCATTTTGGCTGATCAGGAGACGTTCCCAGGTGAGGCACAGCTTCCCCAGCTGTCCCAGGGAGCAGGTGATGCTGTGAGTTACCAGGTCAAAGGACCCATGTGGCAAGAAGGAAAATCACAGCTTTATCCTCTCTTTTCCTTTCAGATGATTTACATCTGTGGGAGTGCAAGGAGCAATCAGCCCCTCTCTCTCTTGCCTGTCAAACCATAAAGAGTCTAATCCAAATCACTGTTAATATTTCATTCGAGTTCAGTAGAATTTGGAGCCAGCCCCAGGCTCAGACTTAGCATGTCTTTTTGGAAGCTCAGTACCTGATTTTTATTAAGATGTGAGAGGCTCCTGTGAAGCAGAAGCCTTAGGATACCTGTTGAAATGAGACTTGAAGCAGTGAAAGGAAGAAAAACTAGATTGTTTGGGCTGCATCTTGCCCTGCGCCCAGGAAACTCAGCACTGCTCCAGGAACAGAGGGAAGATATGGAAGTGATGTACTACAGATGTTTTAACATGATATCAGGCAGCCTGCAGCTCCCAGTGCAAGCAGCACACAGGAACTTGCTGTTTTCTGGGATCTTAGGGATAAACTCTGATGTTGTGCACATCCTTCAGACACTTTGCACTTGTTCTGAACTGTGGTGGTAGAGCATCCTCTGCTCTGCCTCACTATTTACACTGCACAAGGTGTTGGCACAGGCCCCCAGCCAGGTAATANAAGGCATAAGGGAGTCAGTGGCATGGCATCAGGGGGTGGAAGCTGTTTTTACACCCCTTTCTTACACTGTGTGTAATTTAGCTTGACCTAGGGAATTATCTGAAGGGTTAGGAAGCAGATAAGAAGATTCCTCAGCCACCTCCTACTTTAGTCTGCACCTCCTCCGACCATGAGAAGGGACTGCAAGCCAAATGTGGGACTGGCTAGCCATTCAGACACTGGAATGCCTCACACAGTTTGGAGGTAAATGGTGTTTCCTGTACCTAATGATGGAACTCTCCCAGTACTCACTGATGCTTGTAGTGGTTCTTCACTGCCATGCAGTTTGTCACCTCTGTGGGGTCCCACTGCTGCTGGGAGGATGTAAAACCCAATAAGTCTAGGCCAAATGGAAACACACCTTGCTAGAATGCAGTATTTTCAAGATTAATAATAACAGCAGATTACAGAGTTCATATGTGTTTCCAAGATTTTATCTTTAATAGCTTTTTAGGATACAGCTTGATATAAGTAGCATCCTAGGAAATTCAGTCTGGGCTGGTTATAACTTTGACCACTGCGCTGGTAGGGTCTATCCAGAGCTGTTTGGTTTTTTACCATCAGCCTTGAGCTTGCTCAAAGGTGGTGTGAGCTGTTTAGAAGTCTCTAATGAGTTTTGGTGTGTGAACTCAACAAGGATGCTTCCTAAGCCAGATAATTACTGTATTAGAGTGATCAGAAACAATGACCCTGTCCTTATAGACCCATAGAAAAATCCATTAGTATCCTCAGAATAGGCTGGAGAGACACATGAAGAGCCTTCTTAAGCCTAGTGAAGTCACCTTAATGGGATGCCAAGGTGTAACCCTCGTGCCAGGATCATTTTAATGCACGGAACACTCGTAATACCAAGGTATAAGAAATAAACTGTGCCAGGAGAGGCAGCACTCTCCCATGGGCACTCTTTGGGCTACGCAGGTGGATGGCAAAGTGAGGAGCAGAGCCCACTGCTGCCTCTCCTCTGAAAGGATTAACAGAGAGTCTGTCAGTAGGAGCCTGGGAGTGAGAGATCCCATTAATGGCAGAGCAAGTGAATAGCGTGTGTTTAAAGAGCCCATAATCCTATATTTACACAACAGTCCTTAATGGCTCATTCAGAGCCATTGCAAAGAACCAAGTAAATAGTGTGGTTAGAAAGTCTGTTACTTTATATTTACTCACTAGACCGTCTGCTGTGGGAGCTGTGAATGTCATGGAGAGCTAAAAGGAGCATTCTTTTGATTTTCATTTTCTTTTTTTTTTCCTTTTCTTTTTTTTTTCTTTTTGCTATGAAAAGCTAACTAATAATGATACTGAAAACCACTTTCAATAGGAACTACACCTTCACTTTGCACCAGTGGAGAACAACCATTAGCACACTTTGTCAAGGAAAGGGATGCATTTATCATCACCTGGAGCCTTTTCATAGAGGCTGGATGTGCTCTAAAAGATACACTCTTACTCAACAAGATGTTATTGAACTCAATAGCACTCACCTGTGTGGCGGGAAAAATTCATTCCTGTCGCTGCAAGAACTTCTGGGAAGGCATAAAATGGTCTGGTTTACACATATTTTATACAAATAGTCTCTTCTGGCTTTAAAATATGCTACATGTGAGACTGGACACTAAATTTATTCTCTCAAATGTTTATTCATGTAAACAATCAAATCTTCATTAAAGTCGAAATTATACACACAAATCAGAGTGAAGCAGACAGCTGATTAGCATTTGAAATGAAGGTGACATTAAATATTTGGAGATTTGCATAGCAAATAATTATAAATCCAAAGTTAGTGGTGAGTTATGAAATAGATAGTTAAGATCTAACAAAGTCCACTTAAATAAGAAAAATTCACAGAGGCAGCCTGGTATCTTAGATCCCTGAAACATTATTCAAGATCCTATCTGAACCTTAATTAACTGATCCTCAGAATTCCCATGAGGCAACAGCAAGCACTGGAAAAGAGCAAATAATTAATAAGTAATCATTTATACAATGAATTTTTCTTCTTGTTTGTGATCATCTACAGAGATCATTAAATCTATTTATAATACACAATGACTCACAATTTTGTCAATAGTACTTTGCTTGTAAATAGTTTACAATTTGCAACTAGAAGGAAGAACAGAAGAATCCTGTGTGTTTACTGCTGTTTCCTGACTATTTACAAAACCCATGAGATCAGCAAGGGTGACTGTGAATTCAGAATCAAATATTGAACAAAATGTGTAATTTAAAATTTCAGTAAAAATAATAAGACCTACTATCTAAGGAAAAAGGTGCTTTTTCCTGATGTGAGAGGCAATGACAAAACGTAGTTCAGACAGTGCAGTGTGTGGTCACACACCACTCAGAGTGCCCAGGGTGGGTGACACACAGAGTGGCTGCAGCCATGTGGGAGAAGGGGATAATGCTGAAGCTTTCCTGAACCTCCACATGTTGGGGAACCTAAAATTTAAAGCCACCACTGCAACATCTATCCCACCTTATTCAAAGAGATCTGATTAACTTCACTCTCATGAAAGCTGCTATTTCCTTCCTCTAAGCACTCATAATACCAAGGTATAAGAAATAAACTGTGCCAGGAGAGTAAAGGGAAATAGATCAAGAACATGTCAAATTGACATTCCCTATCAAAATGGAGTGAGTTTTTGAGAGCCAACAATATAATGTGGAAAATCCAGTTTAAGTAACAGAATTACTGATGGCTGGGGAGATGGAGGCACAGGCCAGCAATGAGGAGCCAGGAATAGCAACCAGGATTTTCCTGTCAAAAAGATCAAAGTTTGTAAGACTCCATCCACTGCAAGAAGGGCAAGCCCATGCTCCTCTCTGTACCACAAAACCTCAGCAGTATTGCTGTTATTTTCCTAGGATATTCTTCACAGACAGCAGACCCTTTTCTACTGCAAAAGTGCATTTCTGCATTGATTTTTGCTGCGCATTAACACAGCAGAATGGCTGTAAGCACCTACAGAGTCTGTGATATTGGATACTGGGTTTGGATAGCACCCCTTTCCTCCTGTTTGCTGCAGCATTCAGCCCTTTCTCACTCCACATTTGCAGCCCAGCCTGTAAGGAATGATTTCAGTCTGGGTCTTGTCTCAGAGACTGCCAGGCCTGTGNCTCTTTGGGCTACACAGGTGGATGGCAAAGTGAGGAGCAGAGCCCACTGCTGTCTCTCCTCTGAAAGGATTAACAGAGAGTCTGTCAGTAGGAGCCTGGGAGTGAGAGATCCCCATAATGGCAGAGCAAGTGAATAGCGTGTGTTTAAAGAGCCCATAATCCTATATTTACACAACAGTCCTTAATGGCTCATTCAGAGCCATTGCAAAGAACCAAGTAAATAGTGTGGTTAGAAAGTCTGTTACTTTATATTTACTCACTAGACCGTCTGCTGTGGGAGCTGTGAATGTCATGGAGAGCTAAAAGGAGCATTCTTTTGATTTTCATTTTCTTTTTTTTTTCCTTTTCTTTTTTTTTTCTTTTTGCTATGAAAAGCTAACTAATAATGATACTGAAAACCACTTTCAATAGGAACTACACCTTCACTTTGCACCAGTGGAGAACAACCATTAGCACACTTTGTCAAGGAAAGGGATGCATTTATCATCACCTGGAGCCTTTTCATAGAGGCTGGATGTGCTCTAAAAGATACACTCTTACTCAACAAGATGTTATTGAACTCAATAGCACTCACCTGTGTGGCGGGAAAAATTCATTCCTGTCGCTGCAAGAACTTCTGGGAAGGCATAAAATGGTCTGGTTTACACATATTTTATACAAATAGTCTCTTCTGGCTTTAAAATATGCTACATGTGAGACTGGACACTAAATTTATTCTCTCAAATGTTTATTCATGTAAACAATCAAATCTTCATTAAAGTCGAAATTATACACACAAATCAGAGTGAAGCAGACAGCTGATTAGCATTTGAAATGAAGGTGACATTAAATATTTGGAGATTTGCATAGCAAATAATTATAAATCCAAAGTTAGTGGTGAGTTATGAAATAGATAGTTAAGATCTAACAAAGTCCACTTAAATAAGAAAAATTCACAGAGGCAGCCTGGTATCTTAGATCCCTGAAACATTATTCAAGATCCTATCTGAACCTTAATTAACTGATCCTCAGAATTCCCATGAGGCAACAGCAAGCACTGGAAAAGAGCAAATAATTAATAAGTAATCATTTATACAATGAATTTTTCTTCTTGTTTGTGATCATCTACAGAGATCATTAAATCTATTTATAATACACAATGACTCACAATTTTGTCAATAGTACTTTGCTTGTAAATAGTTTACAATTTGCAACTAGAAGGAAGAACAGAAGAATCCTGTGTGTTTACTGCTGTTTCCTGACTATTTACAAAACCCATGAGATCAGCAAGGGTGACTGTGAATTCAGAATCAAATATTGAACAAAATGTGTAATTTAAAATTTCAGTAAAAATAATAAGACCTACTATCTAAGGAAAAAGGTGCTTTTTCCTGATGTGAGAGGCAATGACAAAACGTAGTTCAGACAGTGCAGTGTGTGGTCACACACCACTCAGAGTGCCCAGGGTGGGTGACACACAGAGTGGCTGCAGCCATGTGGGAGAAGGGGATAATGCTGAAGCTTTCCTGAACCTCCACATGTTGGGGAACCTAAAATTTAAAGCCACCACTGCAACATCTATCCCACCTATTCAAAGAGATCTGATTAACTTCACTCTCATGAAATCTGCTATTTCCTTCCTCTAAGCACTCGTACTACCAAGGTATAAGAAATAAACTGTGCCAGGAGAGTAAAGGGAAATAGATCAAGAACATGTCAAATTGACATTCCCTATCAAAATGGAGTGAGTTTTTGAGAGCCAACAATATAATGTGGAAAATCCAGTTTAAGTAACAGAATTACTGATGGCTGGGGAGATGGAGGCACAGGCCAGCAATGAGGAGCCAGGAATAGCAACCAGGATTTTCCTGTCAAAAAGATCAAAGTTTGTAAGACTCCATCCACTGCAAGAAGGGCAAGCCCATGCTCCTCTCTGTACCACAAAACCTCAGCAGTATTGCTGTTATTTTCCTAGGATATTCTTCACAGACAGCAGACCCTTTTCTACTGCAAAAGTGCATTTCTGCATTGATTTTTGCTGCGCATTAACACAGCAGAATGGCTGTAAGCACCTACAGAGTCTGTGATATTGGATACTGGGTTTGGATAGCACCCCTTTCCTCCTGTTTGCTGCAGCATTCAGCCCTTTCTCACTCCACATTTGCAGCCCAGCCTGTAAGGAATGATTTCAGTCTGGGTCTTGTCTCAGAGACTGCCAGGCCTGTGAGCATGGCTATATCTATTTGTGTAAGGATAGCAACCCCCATCCCTAATTGTGCCTTGCCATTCTTGAAAGGCTTTTCTCATGGCAGTAGAGGGAATGAGATGAGAACAGCAGCTCTGAAGAATTTTTTTCAGTATATCCTTTTTCTTCTGCTGCTTTGTCTTGTGCCCCTGAGCTGATGTCAAAGGTCTCATCTACAAGTGCAGCCAAAATATCTCCATCAGTCCTGACCAGGCTCAGGGGCAAGTGGACACCCACATGAGAGGATGTGCATGAGTAAAACCTGGAGTGAATCCTCCAAGCCCAGGGCTCCTGGCGCCTTCATNGCTAACTAATAATGATACTGAAAACCACTTTCAATAGGAACTACACCTTCACTTTGCACCAGTGGAGAACAACCATTAGCACACTTTGTCAAGGAAAGGGATGCATTTATCATCACCTGGAGCCTTTTCATAGAGGCTGGATGTGCTCTAAAAGATACACTCTTACTCAACAAGATGTTATTGAACTCAATAGCACTCACCTGTGTGGCGGGAAAAATTCATTCCTGTCGCTGCAAGAACTTCTGGGAAGGCATAAAATGGTCTGGTTTACACATATTTTATACAAATAGTCTCTTCTGGCTTTAAAATATGCTACATGTGAGACTGGACACTAAATTTATTCTCTCAAATGTTTATTCATGTAAACAATCAAATCTTCATTAAAGTCGAAATTATACACACAAATCAGAGTGAAGCAGACAGCTGATTAGCATTTGAAATGAAGGTGACATTAAATATTTGGAGATTTGCATAGCAAATAATTATAAATCCAAAGTTAGTGGTGAGTTATGAAATAGATAGTTAAGATCTAACAAAGTCCACTTAAATAAGAAAAATTCACAGAGGCAGCCTGGTATCTTAGATCCCTGAAACATTATTCAAGATCCTATCTGAACCTTAATTAACTGATCCTCAGAATTCCCATGAGGCAACAGCAAGCACTGGAAAAGAGCAAATAATTAATAAATAATCATTTATACAATGAATTTTTCTTCTTGTTTGTGATCATCTACAGAGATCATTAAATCTATTTATAATACACAATGACTCACAATTTTGTCAATAGTACTTTGCTTGTAAATAGTTTACAATTTGCAACTAGAAGGAAGAACAGAGGAATCCTGTGTGTTTACTGCTGTTTCCTGACTATTTACAAAACCCATGAGATCAGCAAGGGTGACTGTGAATTCAGAATCAAATATTGAACAAAATGTGTAATTTAAAATTTCAGTAAAAATAATAAGACCTACTATCTAAGGAAAAAGGTGCTTTTTCCTGATGCAATGACAAAACATAGTTCAGACAGTCCAGTGTGTGGCCACACACCACTCAGAGTGCCCAGGGTGGGTGACACACAGAGTGGCTGCAGCCATATGGGAGAAGGGGATAATGCTGAAGCCTTCCTGAACCTCCACATGTTGGGGAACCTAAAATTTAAAGCCACCACTGCAACATCTATCCCACCTTATTCAAAGAGATCTGATTAACTTCACTCTCATGAAAGCTGCTATTTCCTTCCTCTAAGCACTCATAATACCAAGGTATAAGAAATAAACTGTGCCAGGAGAGTAAAGGGAAATAGATCAAGAACATGTCAAATTGACATTCCCTATCAAAATGGAGTGAGTTTTTGAGAGCCAACAATATAATGTGGAAAATCCAGTTTAAGTAACAGAATTACTGATGGCTGGGGAGATGGAGGCACAGGCCAGCAATGAGGAGCCAGGAATAGCAACCAGGATTTTCCTGTCAAAAAGATCAAAGTTTGTAAGACTCCATCCACTGCAAGAAGGGCAAGCCCATGCTCCTCTCTGTACCACAAAACCTCAGCAGTATTGCTGTTATTTTCCTAGGATATTCTTCACAGACAGCAGACCCTTTTCTACTGCAAAAGTGCATTTCTGCATTGATTTTTGCTGCGCATTAACACAGCAGAATGGCTGTAAGCACCTACAGAGTCTGTGATATTGGATACTGGGTTTGGATAGCACCCCTTTCCTCCTGTTTGCTGCAGCATTCAGCCCTTTCTCACTCCACATTTGCAGCCCAG
>WBNQ01085090.1:31482-43588 GCA_013401375.1 Spizella passerina
CCACATGAGAGGATGTGCATGAGTAAACCTGGAGTGAATCCTCCAAGCCCAGGGGTCCTGGTGCCTTCATCTTATTTCCTTGGGGTTTTTCAGTACAGTCAAGATACTGACTCGACCACATCTGGGGTTTTTCACACAGTTTCTTTAGCTAATTAAATGTTTTAAGATGCAACAATGAAAGTCATATAGACACAAGCAATTTTTATGAACTGGTAGCATTAATTTAAACTTGATTCCAGCACAGCATGCCTCGATGTTTCTGGCTATTAGGCCATCACTAATACAGACTATAGAATAGTTCCTCTCAGTCCATTCAAATCCAAGACATATTTTGATTTGCTGAATAGCTTTAATTCTCCCAAAGCTGATCAAATAATAATAACAACAGTAACAATAACAATAAAGGCAATTCCAGTGTGATTGGCTAATCTGATGGTTTTGCTCCCAGTTTATTTTTAATTTCTGGCAGCAGTGATATTGGAAATTAAAAAGCTCTCTTGACACTCGAGTGACTCGAATCTCAGACCAGATGAAATGAGGTGACTGAAGCAGCTCTGGGCCTTTTATTCTCTCCTATCATTATCACAGCTAATAAGAAGGAACTGTGAGGCTGCCCAGCAGTGAAGGCTGAGGACTTCCTCCCCCCATCCTTTCTTTCCTTTTTGTGCTATCCAAGATAAAGTACTAATTATCAGGACAGCTCAAGCTCATTTGTAGGAGGAAGGGAATTGAATGCTGCTTCAGTGAAACGACTTAGCTCCTGTGTGCCCTTGGGCAGGAATTGTGGNAATTTTGTCAATAGTACTTTGCTTGTAAATAGTTTACAATTTGCAACTAGAAGGAAGAACAGAAGAATCCTGTGTGTTTACTGCTGTTTCCTGACTATTTACAAAACCCATGAGATCAGCAAGGGTGACTGTGAATTCAGAATCAAATATTGAACAAAATGTGTAATTTAAAATTTCAGTAAAAATAATAAGACCTACTATCTAAGGAAAAAGGTGCTTTTTCCTGATGTGAGAGGCAATGACAAAACGTAGTTCAGACAGTGCAGTGTGTGGTCACACACCACTCAGAGTGCCCAGGGTGGGTGACACACAGAGTGGCTGCAGCCATGTGGGAGAAGGGGATAATGCTGAAGCTTTCCTGAACCTCCACATGTTGGGGAACCTAAAATTTAAAGCCACCACTGCAACATCTATCCCACCTATTCAAAGAGATCTGATTAACTTCACTCTCATGAAATCTGCTATTTCCTTCCTCTAAGCACTCGTACTACCAAGGTATAAGAAATAAACTGTGCCAGGAGAGTAAAGGGAAATAGATCAAGAACATGTCAAATTGACATTCCCTATCAAAATGGAGTGAGTTTTTGAGAGCCAACAATATAATGTGGAAAATCCAGTTTAAGTAACAGAATTACTGATGGCTGGGGAGATGGAGGCACAGGCCAGCAATGAGGAGCCAGGAATAGCAACCAGGATTTTCCTGTCAAAAAGATCAAAGTTTGTAAGACTCCATCCACTGCAAGAAGGGCAAGCCCATGCTCCTCTCTGTACCACAAAACCTCAGCAGTATTGCTGTTATTTTCCTAGGATATTCTTCACAGACAGCAGACCCTTTTCTACTGCAAAAGTGCATTTCTGCATTGATTTTTGCTGCGCATTAACACAGCAGAATGGCTGTAAGCACCTACAGAGTCTGTGATATTGGATACTGGGTTTGGATAGCACCCCTTTCCTCCTGTTTGCTGCAGCATTCAGCCCTTTCTCACTCCACATTTGCAGCCCAGCCTGTAAGGAATGATTTCAGTCTGGGTCTTGTCTCAGAGACTGCCAGGCCTGTGAGCATGGCTATATCTATTTGTGTAAGGATAGCAACCCCCATCCCTAATTGTGCCTTGCCATTCTTAAAAGGCTTTTCTCATGGCAGTAGAGGGAATGAGATGAGAACAGCAGTTCTGAAGCATTTTTTTCAGTATATCCTTTTTCTTCTGCTGCTTTGTCTTTTGCCCCTGAGCTGATGTCAAAGGTCTCATCTACAAGTGCAGCCAAAATATCTCCATCAGTCCTGACCAGGCTCAGGGGCAAGTGGACACCCACATGAGAGGATGTGCATGAGTAAAACCTGGAGTGAATCTCCAAGCCCAGGGGTCCTGGTGCCTTCATCTTATTTCCCTGGGTTTTTTCAGTACAGTCAAGATACTGACTCGACCACATCTGGGGTTTTTCACACAGTTTCTTTAGCTAATTAAATGTTTTAAGATGCAACAATGAAAGTCATATAGACACAAGCAATTTTTATGAACTGGTAGCATTAATTTAAACTTGATTCCAGCACAGCATGCCTCGATGTTTCTGGCTATTAGGCCATCACTAATACAGACTATAGAATAGTTCCTCTCAGTCCATTCAAATCCAAGACATATTTTGATTTGCTGAATAGCTTTAATTCTCCCAAAGCTGATCAAATAATAATAACAACAGTAACAATAACAATAAAGGCAATTCCAGTGTGATTGGCTAATCTGATGGTTTTGCTCCCAGTTTATTTTTAATTTCTGGCAGCAGTGATATTGGAAATTAAAAAGCTCTCTTGACACTCGAGTGACTCGAATCTCAGACCAGATGAAATGAGGTGACTGAAGCAGCTCTGGGCCTTTTATTCTCTCCTATCATTATCACAGCTAATAAGAAGGAACTGTGAGGCTGCCCAGCAGTGAAGGCTGAGGACTTCCTCCCCCCATCCTTTCTTTCCTTTTTGTGCTATCCAAGATAAAGTACTAATTATCAGGACAGCTCAAGCTCATTTGTAGGAGGAAGGGAATTGAATGCTGCTTCAGTGAAACGACTTAGCTCCTGTGTGCCCTTGGGCAGGAATTGTGGTACTTTGGTGATTTAAGCAATCCAAATTTAAGCACCTTGAAATGACAGGCAGACATCCCAATGGGCTTGCTCCTAGGACCTCTGTCCTAGCTCTTGTTGCAAGGTGCAACAGATAAAAATACCCAATAATTTCACCCAGACCATCATGTAAAAGCTCAGGCCCTTCTCTGATTTGCACAGCCAAACTGGGACGCTCTGAAGCATAAGTTTACCCCAGGACACAGGGCGGTGTGGACTGGAAATTCACACATTATTGGACAGCAAATGATTTGTGTGGAAGAGCAATTGGATTGAAAGTCTGGGTATGAATAAGACTTTGGCCTGGTTCTGTCTGGAAAGGACACACTTCAGTGTGCACACAGTGTGATGGCACTGTCACTGCTGCCACAGCACAGTAGATGTTTTTGTATAGGATGGTGCAGGCTGACTCAGCCTACAGCCCTCTCCTTGGGTGTTTGTCACACCTCTTTTTGAAGATCCCCAGTGATGATGGGGACTCTGCAGACTGCCTGGCCTTTTCTTCCTTGTCAAAAGTCACCTCCACTGTGACATTGTGAGGAATGCCAGAAAGAGGACTGGGACAGTGCAATGGGCTCAGCATCAAGCAAAGATTTCCCCCAGATCACTGCTGCACTCACTCTGGAGCTGCTGAAGGAGGCCACAGGGAGAATATAGGATGAGGGGTTGTGAGAGGAGCCCCAAAAACCCTCCCCAGTGCAAGGAAGATCCAACACCCCCTCTGCTTCATGGGTGAAGGTCCTGCTGTGCTCTGCTTGTCCAGGCAGCAGGCACTGAGTGAACAAAAGGAGTGTTTGGGCCACAGGTCTGTCAAATCCAGGAACTAATTATTTTGAAATAAAACACAGTGTTTTCATTGCTGGTATTAAAGTGCTTTATCAGCAGGAATCTGTGTCTGCCATGTTGCAGATAAATGCTGGGAGAGGAGCAGAGCACTGTGCTCACAGGCTGCCCCATCATCTGTTTTGTTAATGGCTCCATCTCTTGCCTGCCTGGAGAGGATGATTCTCACCATGCATCATGAGGATGCTGAACGTGCCTTACAGGCTTTGGTGCCAGAGGAGAGCCATTCCTCCTTCCTACCCCTGCACCAGTGCCCCAGGAGGAAAAAATTCAGCTCTGCCACTTCTGCCCATGAGTGGACAAAGGAGTGATTTTGCTGATTGCTCAAAACAACCACCACAGGTGAGGCCAGGAATGGGAGAAGTTGGGAGGGAGATTTTGCAGAACGTCTCCCCCTTTGGGCTGCTTGGGGCTCCCCAGGACAGTGGCACAGTATTTCTTGTCTTCCAGGCATTTAATTCTTTCTTTTCCATTAGATGTCCCTTAGGATGCTTCACCCCCATTAATCCCACTNATAGTTTTAATATAATATATATATCATAAAATAATAAATCAAGCCTTCTGAAACATGGAGTCAGATCTTTGTCTCTTCCCTCATCCTCAGACCCCTGTGAACACTGTCACAGTGGTTCACACTGGCAGACATTTGCTGTCTTGTACCCAAAGCAAAACCAAAGCAGGATTGGAGGAGAGTGTTTCCCTGGCCTGGGCTGTCTGGGAGCCCTCTCGTGTCTGAGGGGCTGGAAATCCCAGGCGAGGCTTGCTGACTGTGGCAATGGCTCCCATGTCTGCCAGAGGACAAGGTGGTAAATAAATTTCAGGCTAATGGAGGTGGGTGTTAAATATTTGCTGTACTTGAGCAGGAGGGCCTTTGTCACTAATTAGCAGGAGATGTTAAAGGAGATGGGATGTATTTAAACCTCATTGTTTGCTATTAAAGCACAGATTCTTTTACTTCTCTTCTGGGCTAGGCAGCTAATGCATTTCAAGCAATAGCAGAAGGGCTTGGTGGATTAATCACTGTCCTTGGAAATAAAAAATGATTTAATTTAATGCATGCAAATGCCAGGCAAGAGATAGAAGCAAGTGGTCACTGGCTTGTGAGCCAGATCAGGGTCTGGGGTCTGGTCTCTGCATCCAAACAGGCCCTTCAGACGCAGCTCTGACCTGAGGGAGAGCAGAGGCTGGGGGATGTGCCAGGCAGGGCTGTCCTGAGCATCTTCACTGATGCCTTTCCGGAAGCTTAAAGTCTTTGTAACACCTGCCATCCAACCTCAGGGCCCAGCACAGGGGAAAACATCAGGTCCTTCAGGCTTAAAGAAAAGCTTGGTGGCTGCAGAGGCTTCTCTACCCATTTCTCACCAGCTCAATCCTTCCAACACATGTGATTTGTATGGCCCTTGGCAGCTGAGTAGATGGGTGAGCAGACAATACTAACTGTGCCATTAACTCCAGCTCAGTAACTAGAAGGATTCCTTGGCCCTTTCCCTGCTGCTAAAAGTACAGCACAGCAAGGCATTAAACAGTGCAGGGGAATTCTTGCCAGCTCCAATGCCTGTGGTGCCATCCAGCCTGGCACCCAGAGCAGCCCAGGGCACCCATGTGCATCAATCCCCATCTGCAGGTGCCTGGTGGCTGTGACTGAGCCTGGCCCAGGGAGTGGGGAGGCTCTGGGGATGCAGGCAGGCTGTCAGTCCCCTCCTCACTGTGCACTAACACCCTTATTCACCCTGGATGAATCAGATTAATTACTGCAACGAGAAATTTCCCCTAGCAAGTCATTTTCCCGTTCAGTGCACTTTGTAAATATGAGCTGCCTCTTCCAAAATCTTCCTGAGAAGCAACAGAAAATCCTGGTTTTCCAGAAAGGAAAGTGAGGCATAGGAAAAGGTAAATGACATGCCCGGAGCACAGGGAAATTTGTATAAATGAAACAAGAATAATCTTATCAATATTTTTATGGGAATTTGAAGATTATAATTACAGCAGGTGATGGGGCATATTTTCTCAATACAGTGTGTGAAAAAACAATTTTAAAACATTTCCTACCTCAAGTGTTTTCTGGCAGAGGAGGGAAGCCCTGAACAGTACATCTAACTGTCTACAAAGCAAACCTGTTTTTCTCAGTTATGTCTTGCAGATCCATTAGAAATAGTCCATGAACTCCCTTAGATCCCTGCTGCAGAGATTAGGAAACACTGTAGATAGAACATTTACATCATAGTGAAAAAGAAGATGTTAAATTATTGGTTTTAATCCAATGCAGAACCGGAAAACATCTGATTTCCTAGCTGTCCACCAAGCAGAATGCCCAGCCAATTTTTTTTTAATCTAAATTTTATATTACAATATTAAGAGGAAACATTGTGCCAAAAAAATAAAGACATATTTCTATTAGTGCTAAGCAGCAACTACTCCTGGGATTTTACTGATGGGATGCAAAAAAGAATGGCAGAACATTTCCAGCAGCACATCTGTGGAAACAGGGTCTATTGGCATAGGTTATTATTCTAGTTTTTCATTTCTGCCTGTGACTTTAGAAGGCATGCAGCTAAGAAATTTACAGAAAAAAAAACAGAAATAAAAATTTCCACGTGTTGCAAGGACCAAAAAATTAAAAACTTAAAAATTTACCAAACAAAAGTTTTTCTTTCACCACATTTCAGATTTTGCCAGGAAGAAGACACTGAAATTTCAAGGAAAGCAAGAAGTTTTGTTTTTGACTGACCAGTGTTTTTCAATAGGAAACAATATTGGCATAGTGGTTTTAAGCAGCTCCAATCCCAAATCAACATTTGTAGCCCATAGTGACAGGCAGCCTACAATGGCTGAAACAAAGACATCCATTTTCTGGAAGTTTACCTACATAAAGGTTGGGGAAAGCATCACTAAGCCTGATATGACCTCGTTTGCCTAAGAGAAGAACAGATGGGTTAAAAGAAAGCACCAGGTCAGAGATTCAGGAGGGTCAGCTCAGCAGTGCCAGCATTCCCACCAGGGTTTGATGGTCCACCAGACTCAAACTGTGGAAAACAGATGGTGTGAAGGTCAAGGCAGTCAGGGTCAGCAGGACCAGGTTCAGCAGAACCAGGACCAGCAGGACCAGGACCAGCAGGACAGGGTCAGCAGGACCGGACCAGCAGGACCAGGACCAGCAGAACCAGGACCAGCAGGACCAGGACCAGCAGGACCAGGACCAGACCAGCAGGACCAGGACCAGCAGAACAGGGTCAGCAGTACTAAAGCACATCCTTGCAGGACAAGGCTTCCCTGCCCCAGGGCTGATTCCCAGTGTCCCAGCCACAGCAGGTACCAGGGCTGTGAGTGCTCACAGGAGATCACCTGGGAAGGAATGGGGTGTGGTGAAGAGGCAGTCCAGCACTCACACATGTCAGGAGAGGTAAAAATCCTGGGCTGTAATTCCCAGTGGGTGGCAAGAGTGTAACTGGGGCATAGAGTGAGTTGCTAAAGATACCTGGGCTGTGTATTGCAAAAGCAAGGAAGGACTGGGCGACACACATCTCCCCAGTTTCATGTTCTCATAGAATCATTTAGATTGGAAAAGACCACGTAAGGTCATTGGGTCCAACCATCAACCCAGCACTGCCCATGTCCCTTGGTGCCACATCTTCACAGTCTTTAAATCCCCCCAGAGATGGTGACTCAACCACTTCCCTGGCAGGCTTTTCCAATGTTTGACAACGTTTTTTGCTAATATCCAATGTAAACTTCCTCTGCCATCACTATTTATTTCTCCTTTCCAAGGACCTTGATCTTGCCTCTTATTCCTAAGATGAACACAGGAAATTTTATATCAGGCTTGTGCCTGCTGTCTTCCCTGGATTCAGGAGACATTTCTGTGCTCTTCACCCCTGGGAGCCCTCCATTTGCAGGAGAGCTGGGAGAACTCCTTTCCCAAGGCAGTGCTGAAATGAGGATCTTTTGGATGAACCACAAAGCAGCTTATTCCAGATGAGCCAGGAGGAGCCGAGTGGAAGTGTGTCCCAGCTGGAAGTCTCTCTTAGCAGCTATTACAACAGCAGGGTTATCTCTGCTGCTGAAAGGAGATGTTACTGTGAGCTATGACAAACTCATTGAGTTTTGCAGCAACACAAGCAAACTAAAGGCAATGAATTTAGAGAGGATGCTTGGGGAATGCTAAGCCAGTTCCTTCCTCTGCCTTTGGCTTTGCACCACTCATTAAGCCTTGCTGCAAGGCATGAAGGAAGAGTTGGGATTGAGGACACATGCATACACAAGCACATCTTTTACCTTTGTAGGGTTGTTCACAAAGATATGGCCATGGGGAGGTGCTTTATTTTAGTGAAGAATAAAGAATACTGAGTTGATTGGAATTGAAAGATGGTACAAGAGGCTCCACTAGCATTTTCCTGAATTCATCAGAGAGCAATATCAACAAGCATGTGAAATCCTCACCATTTCAACCCACTAATGAGAAAACACACATGTGGCCAAAGGAGTGATTGCAGCTCAAGTTTCTTGGCTTTGAAACTGCATTTCAAGCTATGTGAAGAAAGAGTTGTGGCTAGCAGAAATGCTACAGCTACTTTACCAACACTCTCCTAAAGCTCCCAGCCAGAGACAAGCCCTTTACTTGACAAATGTCACTAAAGTGGTGTCACCACTGGTTCAGGGCAGAATAGAGTGAGTTTATGCTCAGAGACTTTAGAAGAGACCTGGCAAGGGCACTGCCAGGCTCAAGAGCTATTCAGGTGCCTACACACAGACATGGACAGCACATGGGATCAGAGATGCCTGGAAGTGGCGGGTGGAAGTGATATTGGGAGCTCTTGGCAAGGTGGGATGCCTGAAGGTCTCTGAAATGCCACGGTGTTTCACAGCCTACATTGCTCACCAGAGAACTCAAACAGGCTGTGGGGAGCTCTGTGCCCTCAGCAGGCAGTGCTCTGGGCTGCTGGAAAGCCCCAGCAAGGACATGCTTTGCTCCTGACACCTCCCCTTCAACAGCACTCCTAAGAGGAGAAGGCAGGCCAAAGTCTAGCCTGCAGCTGGTGCCATCCAGAAAAAAAACCAAAAACATTTTAATAGAAAAGCAAATCCACAATGGCAAGGTGAGCAGTAGGAGCTGGAGAATCAACAGAGCATCTCCATTGCTGTAAATCTTGCAATAGCTGCAACTGCCCCAGAAATTTATTTTGTTCTTTTCACGATGACTTTTTCAGAGGAAAATTGAGGACCTTATTGTTATTTATTATGATCACAGCTAGTTCTTCAGAGATTTCCTTAATTAGCATCATTAGACACACAGCTTAATCTTAAAATCCTAGGCTTGTCAGCATAGCAAATTAAAACTTCAGTTTTTTTACTCCCTTCTACATGCCAGGTTGGAGAGTGTGTGAAGGAAAACTGGGGGTCTCCTGACAGTTTCTGGGAGTGTGGGAATCTGTCTTTAATCTTTGATGGCTGGAGCAGGGTATGCAGAGCGGGTGAGTAAGAGGAGTCAGTTCTGTGGCAGAGAGGGAAATCAAGGGTCACTGCATTTAAAAGCAGAACTACCCTTTTTCACACCAGATGAGCTGAGCATACAGCTTGCTGGCTCCCACCCCCAGCAAAAGATTTCTCAAACCCTTCAGGAATAATGGGGGAAAAAACCTGCTGCAGCTAATGAACACTGAATCCTAGCAGAAAGAAACCCTACAGAAGTATCTGTGACATCCACATTAATAGCAAAGGAGTTAGTTGTGATTGATGCTATTCCAGTGAACACTAAAGGAATTAATAATGATTAGGGCCATTATTTTAAAGCATTACCCCCCAAAACACCCAAAGGAAAAACAATTAGATGTCTTCAGTGGTTATCTTTCACAGTATACTTACTGCAGTGATCAGACACGATATTATGCCTATTAATCAGCAAAATGATGGAAAAGGATGTAACTCGTGTATATCCATGAGACACTCCTTAGCAGCACATACCTTATTTGCTAGTCTGCTTATGAATCTGCTGCTGGCACAGAGAAATACATTTTATCTTTTCATACAAGTAGAAGGTGCCTCGTGAACTTGGAAATAGGTGGAAGAGTTGTTCATTAAAATGAAGAAAACAAATAAAACCAGCTACTCTTAGGGATTTTTCATGCATAGAACCTATGACCCTGCTTACCTCCACTGGGTCTGAGGGAGGGTGCTCCAAGCCCGTGAGATCAGTTTCTTATCAGCAGTGAAAAGTTTTGATGGGCCTTATCACTATATTGCAGGTGAGGAAACTGAGGCTCTGAGACATCACGAGATTTTCCTGAGGTCACACAGTAATCAGTACAGAGCCAGAGGGAAATCCTGATTTTTGGCACTCTGCATTAAGCACTGAGTTAATAATCTCTCTTTTGTCCGTCTGTGGTGCGTTGATTCACTTCTATCATTAATGGGTCATGACCCAACGTCATTGCTCATCTGTGTCATGGTCCTGCGATGCAAAGTGAGCTTTTAGTAATTCATCTGAGCCTAGTGGGTGGGTTGAGACACAAATGCCAGCAGGGAGAGGGCTGTGGGGTGCAATGCCTGTCCACCCCTGCGGGATGAGAGCACTGAGAGGAGGCCAGCCCCAGCTGCTGTGGAAGGCAGGCAGTGCCTTCTCATGCCCAGCAGCACCAGAGGGTGCAGGATCATGCCCAGCTCAAGCCTGGCTGAACTTAATGGCTGATAGAGTTTACATTCCTTCCGCAGGTTGACCAAGGCAGGCTGGGAGGAAGTATGGTGGAAAAGTGGGATTAGCTCGTGATGTGATGTATCTGCATTTTCTCAGGCAGGGGCGGATGGGATTCCACTGTATCTAAAGCCACAACATGCCAGAAGCTGAATAGTCACACCAGCATCTCTATTCTCTTCCAGGGGCCAGTTATGTTCACTGTACCCCTATCGTAGCTGAAGAGAGGAGAGCTTGAACACAAGTCAATGACAAAACAACATCAACCCTTGGGATCATTTTCTTTTCCAAGTTAAATTTCAGCTGTTATTAAACTCTTTCAGACCACATAGATTTGGCTTCCATTTTCCTTTTGAAAAGTGATCTGAATTTTCCAGCCAATTCTCTGTACCCCTCGGTCCCAACTTTGATGATTAACGTCCCCAAGCAGGGCTGAGAATTCAAATAGGAGCCTGTAATCAAATTCCTCATTGATTCCCATGATACAGGATCAGAAGCACAATGATGAAGCAATCCTAATTTTGCAGCCAGAGCCAAATGCCAATTAGATCCTCAGCGGGTGTAAACTGAGCTGGCATTGTTCTCCCTGGAAGAGATAAAGCTGATTTACACCCGGGTGAAGATCTGCCTTGCCAGCCCTTCCTGTCCTGTGTAACCCTGAGCTCCCACAGTGGCCCAGTGGCCCAGAGGGAAGTGAGCAAAAGTGTATTTCCATGACAATGGATGTCCATGTAAGTGGGAAATATTCCACTTTCCCTGTGCCTATCAGTGGGAGTGAGCACAGTCCTTGTTTTAGAGGTCATTTTGAAGCGTTAAAATTCAGCCATGGAAATAATCTGTCCATACCTTCCTTTATTTCCAGCCTGGCACCCCCCTTCCCTGGAGCTCTTTGGGAGAGGGACCAAGTCAGGCTCCCACACCCTTTTTCCTTGGGGAGCATTCTGCTGGCTCATGGCAGCAGCTCTGGTTCTGCCCAGCTCCCAGAGCATCCCAGCCCAGCCCTGCAGTGCAGGACATCCCCCCCACCTTTCCCAGCTGCTCATCAGTTTTCACTTAGCCCTTCCTTTCCATATCTGGGCTTAGCATTGCTTTCAGAGACAAAATCCTTGCGATTCCACTACCACAGAAATCAAAGCGAGCAAGGGAAATAAAACCTTAAAATCTGTGTTCAGAAAAGGAGCTGTGGCTGCATCAGGCTGTGCAGAGCCACCCACCCATCTCGAGCATCCTCACTGAGCTCCTGGGAGCCTGGATGTGGAGTGCTGCTCCAAGAGGGGTTATCCTGCACCCAAAGAGGAACCACCCATGTTAAAAATGGCAGCAGCAAGAGAGAATATATTCAGGGAATTAATTGTATGGAAAATTATCCAGGCTATTAAAAGCCACACGAACAGGCTGAATATCATGCATTTTAAGCATACACAGAAAAACATCATTTTGAAGGGGATTATTGTTGAAACAGGCAATAGGGGTTCTAGCAGATAAGCTTCCTGCTCCTGTCTTCTCTTATTGTCTGGAGTACATTATCTCCACCATAATATTCTCAGCTCTCTCCAGGAGTATTGTCAGAGTGAAATGCTATTTTAAAAGTATATGTTTATGTTTCAATAGACTTTATAATAGCAAACACATCCACCCAAGACACAGTAAGTGAGAAGGAAAAAAAGGAGAAGGA
>WBNQ01085091.1:0-26841 GCA_013401375.1 Spizella passerina
GATAAATTTAGGCCATTATGTTCGCTTTTTTCTTGTTTTATTCCTCTTTCCCCCCCTTTTTTCTCTTTTTCCTGGGCATTTTTTCATGAATTGAAGGGGAGGTTTAAAGGTAAAAAAAATGAAGAGCATTCATAAAATTTTGTTGAAGAACCACCCTGTAAATAAAAGACGACACAGACAAATACTCAAAATATTTTGTAAAGCTTGAACACAGGACAATTAGAGCATCCAAAGGAGGGCAAAGGAGATAGTAAAGGGTCTGAAGGAGAAGCTGTATGAGGAGCAATTGAGGTCACTTGGTCTTTTCAGACTGGAGGAGACTGAGGGCAGACCTCATTCCAGTCTACAACTTCCTCATGAAGAGGAGAGGGGGGGCAGACACTGATCCCTTTCCTCTGGTGACCAGTGAAAGGACTGAAGTTGTGCCACACCTGAAGTTGTGTCAGGGTGGTTCAGGCTGGACATTAGAAAAAGATTCTTCACCCACAGGGTGCTTGGGCACTGGAACAGGCTGTGCAGGGAAGTGTCACAGCACCAAGCCTGACAGAGGTCAAGGAGCACTTGGACAACATTGTCAGGCGCTCGGTGTGGATGGTCCTGTGCAGGGCCAGGAGGTAGGCTCAATGATCCTTGTGGGTGCCTTACAAGTAATCTTATTCTGTGGTACTGTGATTCTGTAATTAAGTTCAGAATCTTTGGCAAAAAGAAGGTGAAAGTGGTTTGGGGAGGAGATTGTTTATGTCTAAGAGATCACAGACCATATGGGACTAAGTCTCCAAGAGAAGAATGAAAAACAGGACACCACTGCAGGAAGTCTAAGAGGTAGCATGTCATTAAAGCAATCATTTTAATATTTTTCAAATGAGAAATAGTCAGTTTTTTCTGATATCAAAAAAGAATTGCAAGATACTGCTGTCTGGGAAAAAAAGGCCTGGCCTTAAGTTTTGAGTAGGGAAAAAGTTCTTTGGGTAAGGACTACATTTCTGAAAATCTCTAAATGCTCTTCCTGGAAAAAGAAGCAAAAAATTATCTGTAAGAAGCTTTCCATGCAGATATCAAAACAGGTACTAGAAAACCTGACAAGTCTTAATTACAATGTTTATAAGAGAAGCTGAGGCCACAAAAGGTGTACAAGCGGTTTCCTGTAGTCACAGAAGGTGCCAGAGCCTCAGAGTGATTTTTTTTTCTTTTTGAATGATCTTCCATGCAAACTGCATTTTGATATAGAGCTTAAGGGCTTCCTAACATTGCTGATGGCAGGAGACAGGAGAAGTACCTAACCCTTCTAAACTAAATACAAAAGAAATATTTGCACAAGCCCTTCGTGAGGAGATTTAATTGATCTCCAGACATGTTTATTTAAAACCTAGGCAGTTTTTACTGGCAGGTATCATTCTCATTCATTAAAGCAGCAGTTCAAATGAAGAACCTGAAGAAGTTATCAGCTGCCATGGAAGAACTGTAAATAAGACCAAAGGCAGAAGCTGTATTAATGAAAAATAAAAGGCTTCTTTTGAGTGTGGAAACAGAGAGAGCAACCGTCCTTTCAAACCTACTTGCAATGTGACAGTTTGTGTACAAAATAACTATGCTGAAAGCACAAGTGATCACCACACCACTCTGGTTTTGAGGAATGTTGAAAAACTGTGAAGCAGAATATAATGCTAAGAGGAAATAATTTTATTTCTTTACGTGTGTGTATCATGTGTTTGAATTCACTGCTGTAGTATGTGTGTAGCTTTTTATGGAACCTGTTTGAGTACTCATTTTAGTGATATTTGATTTTCCTGAAACTAATCACACAGTAAATGAGGCTGGACATATTCTTGCAACTAGATATCAGAGGACACAACTCTATGCTACTTCCTACCTGGCTCAGTATATATAACTCATCACCAAAGGAATTTTTTATACTGCAGCTTGACCACCTCTTTCTTTTTATGTCTTGGTGGCAAACTCGATTGTTATCAAATTTATCCATTTCAATCAACGTTCATCAGTTGCCATTTCTTGATCTTTAAGATTAAGATTTTTTTGATCTTTTAGTAAACATAATCTTGCTTGAATTTATATTTTATTGTATGATTTATGACTTCACTGGTCACTCTTGATTATAAAAATGTAGGGTTTTTTTTTGAAACAGCTGCAATTAGCAAGAAAGACCTTGAGAAGCATTAATAGTATTAGAACATTCCAGTACTTACCAAGTAATACTAAAGTGAAAGCAAAAAGGCTGAAAAAGGGCAACACAAGATTCTTTCAAAAGTGTTGAAATCTGAGGAAATATCAGAAAGGAAAATGACTGTACATTATTGAAAACACAGGATCCTGAAAATAACATTTGACAAACTTCTTATGCCCCAATGCTTCCTATGCATATAAATCCATTTTTATGAGTCAATAATTAATGGTTAGATAGCAAAGGTTTAAATAATTCAAAAATCCAAGAAGAATAATTGCATTTTTTATTCATAGTGAAAGAGCAGTGTGAGTCATAGGAATAATCTCTGGACGTCTGTTATCCAACCTCCCACTTGAAGAGAAACTACTGAAAACTAGATGAAGGCAGCTGTGGGTATCTGTACTTACTCATAATAATTTGTTCTGTTCCCTTAATTTTTCCAGTACTATAGCAGAAAATATCATGGCAAAGATCAGATGAGTTAAAGCTCTACAAGACACAATAGAAATTAACTGCTTGGAAATGGATTTGTTCATTTGGTCAAGTGCCTTGAACCCATGTACGGCTCTTACCAAAGAAGCAAATCTGCTCCTATTCCAATGCAAAAGACACAAATATAGCATTTGATTTGTAATGAACAATAATTAATTATCTTCCATCTTTCACTGATGTAGATTTAGGTTAACCATGTTATAAAATCAGCATCATTAAATGTAGAATTGCTCAGAGTAATCTAACTGTATTCTTTTTTGAAGAGCACCTATTTCAAGGTAGAAGCTCTTCTGGACAAACTTCTGAGGTCTGTGATGCAAAGTACCAACATTTGTTGGATTAGCACTGTCCAGTCTCTCATATTCTTAAGCCTTGGTGAAGCTGGAATTACTGACTTCACTATTCAAATCAGTTTAGACTTGATTTTGTGGAACCATGTCTGAATTTTTTTTCCTGAAAAAGCTTTCCGGTTCTGCTCTGAACCCATTCAAAATCAGATCCTATGCCTGTGTCTTGCTCTGCATATCCTGGCATCTTATGTCAAGAATAGAGCTTTTGCCTTGTTCATTTCTGTTGGAAAATTCACATTCAAAGGCAGATTTCTTCCAAAATATAACATGTTAACATCCATGCTGCATTGCTGTGTCTTAGTATCTATTTAAAACAAAACTTTGATTCATCATTAATTTAAATAGATGGTGTGAGGTCACATTATACAGATTGAATCACATTGAATTCTACTTCTGCTATATAAAATTATTAGGGAGATTCAGCTTCCCTAAACTCAGTGATTTCTTGCTTGTGCACTCTGAAAAACAACACCCCTGAACAAATCACTAAGAGGTTTTTAAAAATTTATATTCAGTGCTGAGATGCATAGTCATTAAATTATTTTTCTAAAAAAATTGCTAAAATGCAAAGAAGTAAAATGAAGGTTGGCATAATCCTGAAATAAAAAAGCCTCCTAGCTGTATTGTAAAGAGAACTGTCAGCTTCACAAAGCATATGAAATCAATCCTATAAGATGGAAGTAAATATTTTTAGGTGAGTAACTGAATCAGGAAAAATATGGTCCCTTTCATTACCATAAAGAGATAATTTTCACATTAAGTTAGTGTTAACCCACTCCTACCACAGTTTGTATTTCTGCTGATTTTTATTAGGCATTAATGGCCAACAATTGCTTAAGTTCTGTAACATTCCTGAAGCTCTGCTATCTTCACACTAATTTTATCCCCTCTTGAAACTAATAAGATTTCCAGGAAACTCTAGATTCAAGAGTGATACTTGCAGCAGAAGAGCCAAAAGTTAAGTATTAGTTATTAGTCATGAATATTTAATATAAGTGCTTTTTAAACAATTTTAATGAGTGAATTCATTAAAGTGTTTGCATGGATTGACATTTTACTGATGGGAGGCCACATTTAACTACTGCTTTCCTTTATTTATTTCCTGATAATAAAAGGGTGGTCAACCAGCACAAATATTTCCTGTATCTATAGCTTCCTAGGGTCAGCAGAAGGAAGCTCAGAATAATACATATTCATGCTGCTTACCAAAATTTTGACTTGTTTTCTTCTTGTTTTCTGCTGTAAAGCAACGCCACCACCAACTTAGCAATGCTATTTACAGAGGTAACTTTCAGGTTAAGCTTATGAAGACTGATTATGCCTGAATATGAATATGCTGGAAAAACTAATGAAGAACTATGCAAATAGTGGATAAGTTTTAATTAAAGCAGAATAAAAAAGAAAAGTAAATTTTTTTTCAGTGTTCTCATGGTGTGGTAGCAAAGAAATGTGATTATGTGAATTGTAAAGCAGTTTCAAAAATTCTTTAAATTTAAATATTTTGTCAATTCTCTTTCAGCTAGANTATTTTCAGCCAGGAAACAGAAAAGGTCTGAAAAGATCTGATTAAATGCAATAATGTTTTTTGCAAGTCCATGAATTTTCCTTTGTAGATAAAAGACATGATAGGTCCATTTGCTGTGCAAATACTTCATTGGCTTTATATTAATGAGCTCCCTCAGAGATTTTTGGCAGCCATAGCTCTGCTGTGTGGGACACATGGTAAATTTGAGTTTACCCTTTATGCCCAGGGTCACCAGCGATGGTGGAAGGTGTCGATTAGTGGAGACACTGAGCAGTAGGATTGTATTGCATATCTGCATGGTTGTGCTGGTTTGGTGTGCCAGTTTCTCTCACACCAGGGGATTCAAACAACTTTGCATCAGAGGACAGCTGTTAACCCTCCAAATTCCCTCATTAACCTGTATGAATCCTCTCAGCCCTTTTGACTGAAGTCACTACAATGCAAAGATAATCTCATAGCTTGCCATTTACTTCTACTGTGATCTACCAGTAACATGAACCAGAATATGCAAATCTCTGCCTACACAGGATTTAGGCAACAGGGCTAAGTCTCAGTCTCAGTTTGTCAAATTGATTGAATATTAAAAGTCCACACCTATTTACTGAAACCAAAATGCAAATTTACTTTCCTACTTAGAACTCTTTGTTCTTGTTTTCAAAGAGTGGATATCTATTTGCATAAATGTTTCCTAAAGGAGTCATGAATATTCATGTGTGCATATGCCTCTATCTTGAAAGTTCTTGGGAGGCTGAGGGAGGAGGAAAAATTATTCAGCCTGAGACAAAATAAAATCGTGTTGGTCTGGCCATGAGTCAGAAGCTTACCAGGCACAAACAGCCAAAATGGTGGTGGGAGATTGTTTGGGAAGCTGAAATTTCTTCTACGTCATTCATCACCTTCAGAAAAGTTTATCTGTAAAAGTACAGAATACCCATAGCAGGCTTAAAGGAAAGTACTGGATACCCATAACAGGCTTAAAGGAAAGTACTGCATACCCATAGCAGGCTTAAAGCTGGTCTTTGTCACACAGTTTTTAGCATTGCTGCTCCAGAAACCAAAGGAATATCCCTGAAGATCCACCACTGGTGCCAGGTCCATTCACATGCTCAGGGTTGTTGGACATCAACGGGGTGTGAGCAAGTCCTACTCTAGAAACTCTATGTGACAAAACACAGCTGTGTGATCAAGTCCATCTGAAAATCTGAAACACAAAACTTCTTAGATTACTGCACATCTGAGCTAAAAATAGAATCCTGGAATGGCCTGGGTCAGAAGGGACCTTAAAGACCATCCAGTCCCAACACCCTTACCATGGGCAGGGACACCTTCCTCTAAAGCAAACTGCTCAAAATCCCACCCAACCTAGCTTTGAGCACTTTCAGGGATGGGGAACCCACAACTTCTCTGAGAAACAGAATGTTTCAGTGCCCTGACCACCCTCACAGTAAAGAATTTATTCCTAATATCTTATCTGAACCTAGACTCTTTCAGTTTGAACAAATTCTCCCTTGTGCTGTCACTAAACGCTCTTGAAATCTGTGAAGTAACTGAGTTTCAGTCCATTCATCCAATTCAATTTTCTTCGCCAATTTATTTTCTACTGACTTTGTGAGAATGTTAGAAAACATTTAAAAAGTTATAAATAAAGAAGGGCTGATTTACCAACAGAATACTTAGATATTCCAATCTTTTCTTAGTAAACACATTAGAATTGGAAATAAGCAACTTCTGTAACAGACCATTTTCTTCCCTTGCCATGAATTTAAAAAAAAAATACATTTAAAAAGTAAATTTGCACTTTATCTTTTTTCTTAAAATTAAGCTATGTGCCATTACATGAACCTTCACTAATTTCTCACAAGGAAAATTTAAAACCTATTTAAATTAATAAACATCTATATAAAACATTTCTCTAGGGAGAGCTTTGCACACTTTGAAGCTTATTAATCATGGATACCATGGTGGGGAAAGGAAAAAAGGGATACAAGAATTGTACTTGTCTTAGCTGTGCTTGGCTTTCATATGTTCACAGTTTGAGCCTCAAACTGAAAAGAAGAAGGAAATTGAGCGTAAAATTTTCTTTTTTCCCATTTTTTCATTCTTTCTACCTAAACAGCTCTAAAGAAAAGGTTTCTATCAACAATGCCCGTAGGTTAATATGTCCCTAAAGATTCACTGATCATAGGAGTTAGTCTGCTATAGGTATCCATCCTTTGCATACAAGAGCCATCATATTTCAGAATATATGGCTTCATAGTCCCCTTCTATTGCCTTTGGTATTTTTTTCTTCTTCATTTTCTCCATGATTGACTTGGATAAACACAATTTAGAACTTATTTTAATTTATCCTTAATAATTACTCTTTTCTTTTTCCACCCCAATTTAAGACAATACATTTTTTCTTCCTTAGAATATTTTTCTTAGTTGATAGCCAGAGCCCTGCCATAGTCACAGAGATTTTAGGAGAGAAGAAAGACATCATCTAGAAGGACTGTAGGCAATGTTGACGTATCACCTTTCAGTTTATAAATAAAATTGTTTAATAACAACATTGCTTCCTTCTTTTTATGTAAAAGGAAGACGGATACTTTTCTCATTCCTCTGTATTTTTCACAGTGCATAGGAAATTTCCCTACATCTTCAAAGGGTCCAGGAATCTGGAAATGCTTGAGGAGAAGGCAAAACATGTAGCGTTTGGCTAGGTAGAAATGTGCTCTGTAACTGCACATCTGAGATACATGTGGCCCGTAAGCTGGATAGAGCATTTACTAGGATTGAAAGAGGCACAACTAAGCACAAGGGACTGAACATCCTCTATCCCCCAGCACTTACAAGAACAGAGCAGCATAGGGTCTTAAAGCTAGCACTAAACTCTTACACAGCTTTTCAGCTTTTGCATAACCTCATCTGCTTTGCAAATGAGTTTTGGAGAAGTATCTCATTCTTATGTAGCATTTGAGTTTTTTATTAGGAGCTTAGAAAATGCAGCTACAGCAGAGAGAAGCTTGCTAAAAGGGCCCAAATTCACTGTAGATGTGCGGAATTTACAAGCCTAACAAAAATTACCCATCCCTTCTGTGGAATGCTAGAGGAAAGGCCCATGGCAGGATCCTTAGAGGCATATTTACAGATAATTTTTATAAGGCTACTAAGTCTCACAGCTGTTTGTTGGTTGGTTTTTTTGGTTTTTTTCACATGCATTTATACTTGTTCCTTTAAGAGTACACATTAGGACTCCACAAAAGCTGGGCCAATGGCCCCCATGAGCCTCCCCACCACGGGTCCAAGGCTCTCCCCAGGTCACAGAGTTGGGCTGCCTTGAGGTCCTGAGTGCAGGGGATGCATTCAGGGCCATAACAGCACATAGCCAAAAACTTCCTTACAACAAGCTCACTTCAGGCTCCATGGAACAATTTAATAACTAATCTGAAAGAGGGCTGAAAAGTCCCAGGACACCAAGAGCCAGCCAGGAAAGGCAGAGCCAGCCAGATCCGTGGCTCTCTTCTGCAGAGAAAAACCTCATCGACCTTGAAAATACATTTTAAAACTGAGAATTAAAACTGATAAAAATACAGCTCAGGGCACTACTTTTATAGGTGTTCCACCCTGGGTCACACTGAAGTTATAAGACTGTGGTGACAGTAACGCCTCTGTATGAATAAATAACTCAAGAAGAGCTTCCTCACAGGAACATTTGGTTAAGTATTTGCAATATATTGTGGTCCCTACCGTAGGGGACAGTAATGGCATTGATTTGTGTGAATTATCACTGAGCGTAGTAAAAAGCCCACCAAATTACTTGTCTTACAGATTCCTGTTATGCCTTGGGGAGAGTGTAGGAAGTTACAAATTGAAGTGGGGCTCTCTGTGCATAAAAGATTGACATTTATAATTTCAGAGGCTTTAAAATGTACTCATGGGTTAAAAGTGTGTAGAAATGCAATGAAACCTGTTTGTGCAGCAGTACAGATTAATAGCCAGGAACCAGTCGCTGCCTGAGAGGAGAGAACGCACACAAGGGCTGTGGACTTATTTCCACAACCTTTTTCAGGATCTTGCAAAACTTCTGTTGGCCTTATCAGTCCAAGGGACAGCATTTGGGCCCACATCCACACAGAGGAAACAACTCTCTGTTTTCTTCATATCCCACAGGAGCCTGGTAAATGAGAAATTAGTGAAAGAAAGACTGGTTCCTTGCTTTGACTGAAAGGTACCCTGCTATCTCCTTCTGTTTCAGGACAGCATGTTTCCAGTAATGATGTGCTGTCAGAATTGACTCAGGTATGTGATTCCTGGTGTCCTTCCTCCTCCAGCTCTTGCAGTGCAGGCGAACCTTTATAAATAACAGAATCTGACGATGAGACCTTTACTGGAGATTTGTTTTATGGCTGGTAAAGAAAAGGGTGGAAAAAGAGTAAACACCTTAACTCCAGGTAGAGAAGCGAACCAAGAAAAGAGATGCTTGGACTTTTATCTCTGCTCTTAGGATATTTTTTAATTTTCTCTGGAAGTTTTTAAAGCTGAAAGCAATTTTGTAAATTTTACAAGCTTGTACAACTGATAGTTCACAAGGACCATCTTGCCATCAGAAACCAGGTAACTAGTAATATCCAGGGAATACTAAAGTGGTTAATTTATTATTATAAAGATTGCAGTCCCTAAATTAAGCTGGAACAATAAACAAAGGAAGCAGTGCATTATATGTGCTTATGTTACAGCATTTGGAAAATTCTTCTCCCTTTCCAAGCAAAAAGTTAAAAGTAGATATGCATTCATTACCATACATGTAAACCACCCACTTCTTGCTCTCAGAGTTATTTTGGGACTTAGTTAAATATTTTTGTCCTTGTTTTTGCAGGCTGCTCAAGTATAAAACACCACTTTAAAAATATCATTAATCAGCACCAGGAGTTGGTGATGCCCCATGAGCACATTGACTTGAGTGGAAAAAATTTTGAGCATCTACCATAGACACAATGTGTGATCTTGGATAACAGTTTTCAATATTTTTGTCTTTGAAACTAGGGAAATACTTATCTCCTCACAAGAATGCCATTCAGAAAAAATTTACTTTTTTCTAATTGTTGACGTGATTTTAGGCTTGTTTTCAGACATAATTACTTGATAATGTTATAGTTGTATGAAAAGTGTCTTTAAACCATTTGCAAGTAGTCAAAACACTTTAAAATGAGAAAAATTTCTTTAGAAGTTTTATTTTAAAGTTTCAGCAACAAGGGGAAGGTTTTCCCTTATAAAAATCTATGGCTATCACAGATGATAATGCTTTTGCTAAGAATGTTACTTTGGTTAGGAACAAAAGCTGTTGTATTTATATTGCATAAAGAATAAATGGGGAAAGACATGCAGAAACCCAAACTCCTAGCTGAACAGCAAGTGCAGAATGTACCAAAAAAAAGAAATAAGATTTCAAGCAAAGCCAAGTGGGACATACGTTGCAGTGATTTAAAATGACCATTGTTTCAACAGGTATTTATAAAGGCAGAAAGAATCCCCTGACAGGACAAGCATGAAAATACTGCTGGAAGTCTTTGGCTGTAAGAGAGCCAATAGATGAGTAAAGGGAAGAGCTTAGGGTGGAGCTGCTCCTGGCTTGGTCAGGTCTCTTCTCAGTATAATCAGCAGCCTAATTGCATCATTCTTACTTTAAATGAGCCTTTCTAAGTCCTTCAACAGAAAAGTGAATATCTTTCCATGTCGCTCTTCCCTCCATGGATTTAGTTCTTTTTCTTTGTAGGACAGATTTTAGGTCCATTCAAAAAGAGCTTTTTCTTTGGGCACATTTCTTAGAGCAATTTTATAGATGTTTCATTGAAGCACATTATTTAGCACATTATAAAAATAAAAACATTGAGTAGTATTCCGTTCAGTGCAGTGCTTTCCCCAGTACATATTCTTTGGATGCAATGAGAGATTGATCAAAGCTGGACTGAGCCATCTGTTGTTGTTATTTCTTTCTCTTTTGGTGAGAGTTAACTTGACAAATCTAGAGAAGTTAATTTTCTTTAGTTTGTAAGCCATTTCATTCTTATACTCTACCTTGATCTAGGATTTGCAGGCAGTTTTGGTGTGTATTTTTTGTTACAAAGTCTTGAGTGAAACCAAAGTCTTTCTCAAGACATCCACTGTGAACTGTTCATGCTTAAAGTTGCAAGTAATTTGGCAATCTGTGCTTAAATAGAACTGAATAACCTCCCAAACTTAATAAAGTTTATGTATTTTTGACATCAATAAATATATATAAAGTTAATAAAGTTTTAAAAGCTGCACTAGTTTACGTACTTCAGAGACTGTGGTATATCCCAAATATTCCATACACCCAACCTGAATATATGGAAAAGCTCTGAAATTCTTAAGTTGATATTGTACTCTGGCTGTGGAAAATCAAAACAAAACAGCTGGGGGAACTATTAAAATTAAAGATTTATTCTCTGTTTCAGAACCTCTAGAAACCTAGGTTATAGGAAACTAAGTACGTATTGTGTCACAGAATTCATCTCCCATATTATGTAGAACCAGAGGGCAGCCTCCTGGGAACAGCTTTCCTTGGGGTGTGTTGAGATGCTTCATTCAAAACTGTGAGCTGAGGGCTCAGCTGGGGAAGGCTTTTCCAGGAGTATCCCAGGAAGGAGCTTTCGGAGGTACCTGCCATACAGATGCAGGAGGGGGTGGCTGAAGAGATTTGTGCACTGGTGGAGGAGAGCTACAGCTGAAAATGGCACTTTTCCTCACTGCATGAGAAATGCCAAGGGAGAAAGTTGCTTCAGATAAGGGGTTTGGATGTGGAACAGAAATCTGAGTGGGATTGTTTAGACATAAACTTTGAGGACAAATTCCGAGTTCAGTCAAACATCCAAGAGCCAATGTAGCATCTGCTCTCTGTAGCTACTCTCCTCCAAGAGAGAATCTGCAGGCCAGAAGGGAAGGAATCCATATCTTTTGAGAATTAACTCTGGGCATTTGGTTACCCATCACACCTGTGTGTTTTGTTTGTGTCCCACTACAGCCCCCTTCCCTAAGCTGTGCTCCTCACAGGGGTTATGAATTCACTTTGCTAACTGTGATCTTGGTCTCATCTTCAACAGTTAAGTTAAATTTATGCTGGGGTATGAGTTGCTGGAGACATCTTTCATGAATTGTGTCAAGTTAATGTGATATAGAAGCCCTCTCAAAGGCCTGCAAACTGGTGCCTTCCAGATGGTTTGAATTCCTCCTATGGCCAAACAGATGGCCAAAAAGTTATTTTAGACAGGTTATCATGGAAGAAACAATATTTAGGACTCTGCTTCCTACTAGTTTAACACAGTTTTAGTCAGCAAGACTGAGGATCTAAATTCAGAAGTTTTCAATTAAAAAAGGAACTCCAGATGCAGACACAGATGTACAAGGATATATTAATTTACCAGCTTTGCAAGTCTTTCCAGAATTAATACCTTTACGACCTTAAAGTTATTCAATATTTTGGGGGCCTTTTTTCATTATTTTTTTCTCAAGATGTGAAAATAACTTTCAGAAAGTTCATTGGTCTATGGCAGATAAAGTTTATAAAGCTTCATTACAAATTGATAAACATTTGAGTAAATAATTGTATTTTCCATTAAACGCTCCTTATGACAACATCAGGGATCCTGAATAGTTTTATTAGGTTGTTTTAATAATTTACTATTTTTAAAATCAGAAAACTATGAAAGAAAATATCAATGCTTGTTTAAACCAAAAAATATGACATTCGAAGGATTTGTTAAACTTAAAGTCTTAGACTCAGATAGTAGCTTGTTAGACAATATCAAATGCTTTGTAATGGAAGCAATTTCCACCACTAGGACTGTATCCTTTATGATACCATGTTGCTGATTCAGGGGATCCATGAACATTGCAGATCCATGATGTTCTATTCATAATCCCAATACAGGAAAGCATTTCCAAATGTAAATTCAGAAAAATTTTTGAGATAGATAATTGATGCCAGAAATCTCACATGAACAACCCCTATATCATCAAGAAGTGGTAAACAATCTGCACAGAAATGTCAAGAAAATTGGCATCCTTATATTTGTTATATGGTTGCTCATATTCACTATTGGCCTTTGACTGCAATGTTTACATTTAGACTTCACAGGTATATTAAAGAAGGTATTAGCATTAGTGGTTTTTTAATTGCCTAGAAACCCTTGCCAAAGCAAATACAGTTATTTTGCATGTACTGTTGTTCTTGCTGTACAAAAGCAACATCTCAGCATTGCTTCAACATTTCTTCAAAACTCTAATTAGAGTAATTTCCTGCAGGCTCCTCAGCGTGCTGAGCTTTCCTTGTACCAAATTAGGCACAAAGGTTTTTAGGATGTATAAACTGGAAATCAATGGAAGCTCCTGACCTAATTACTTTCTAAGATATGGACCTGGGAGTTTTCGGGGGGGGGTTCATGACAGGATGTTCATTCTCAGTTCTCTCTGGGTGGATGCCAGTTTTAGAGGCAATACTTCTTTCTACAAACTGGATTTGTTTTGGAATGGCAATAATTTACCCTTGTTTCACTCTTATCAAACTTTCCACCATTACTTTGTCTATCTCTCTCACCATTTTTCTAACATCTCTTGCTGTAATATTTAAGAATTTCCAGTCTCAAAACGTCACAGCTCAATAGGCTAGAGATAAGCTTTGAAAAATGTGTAAAGCAAATACATTGAATTATTTTTAAAATATCATCTAGTTCTTATATTTTTTTTACCTTGAAATAAGTTATTTTTGTATTAAACATGCACTTTGGGTGGGATGCCTAATTCTCCTATTTAATGCTTGCTGTTATATAATGAAAACTCTCTCAAGACTGTTTGATCTGCAGAGAAAGTTGAGCTAAGCCAGACTCCACTTTGCTCCTACAGCCTAGGCAAGCAGGCATTTGGGGAATGAGAGGGGAGTGGAGACCACTGCAGGCACACTACAGAGGGATTGCAAGAGTCCCACCCGTGTGACAGAATGCCATGGCCCATCCCAAACCCTTTGTCAGCACACCTTGGACCTGGGCAGAAGCTCTTGCTAAAATCCTGGAGACAAAAGAGTGGAATAACAGTAGGGCACAGAGAAGAGATGGAGGAGGAGCATGCTGCTGAGTCTTGATGCTTATAGGAGGGAAAGAATGAGGGATTGCAAGGTTAGAACATTACAAATTGAAACCTTAACCTCCAATAGACACAAGCCACGATGTGTGCATCTCCTCTGCTCTTCCTTGCACTCACTTCCCAAGGACCAAGAGTCCCTGTCCACTTTGTCAAGCATTCCCCACAGGATTACCTAAACTGAGGTCCATGTATTCCTTTTTCTATCCTTCTTGTCCACAAATTATGAAGCAAGTACTAACAAATAATCAATCCCAAAATAGAGGAGGAGGAAGAGGAATAAATGAATGGTCATCTCAAGGCTTTTTTTTTTTCTGTTTCTCTATCAAAAGTAAGTAGATTTTTGTGAAGAGAGATTTAATTGTTCTCTAGTGAGCATTTAAAGGCTTGGAGTGCTTTTACTCCAAGAGAAGCTGAGGATCCAATAAATCCCAATTCATCATGCTAATAAAAGGAATTATGTCAAATAAAGAAGCAAATATAAATATAGCAAAACCATTCTATCATATTAATAAAATCCTCAGGTTTATTTATCCTGAACAGTTTACCCAATTTTCTGATGATTGACTCTTAAAGCTCATTTGCCTTGAAAATCTTAGGAGTGGTTGCATGCTTGCTGCCTCTGGCCATGCACAGCACAAACTGGTGTTTGGTCCTGTGGGGATAAAATAGTCTTGCTGCCTGACATACTGCCAGTTTGAACAGAGACACTAAGGACTGTTTAGTCATGACTAATTTTCAGAAGCTGTTGAAGCATCGTATTTCATCAATTCCAAACCAAATTAACGATGTAAAATTGAATACTGCAGCAGAGATTGAAATAAATTGAAAACTATTCCTAGAGTTTTGGCCTCACATAAGATATTTATTACTTACAAAAAGTTTCATTGTGTACATTAAATACAGAAGATACCAAGTGCAGTGTTTATAAAAATAATAAGTTTAGTGACTATTTTTGTTTGGCAATCAATGCAATAAAATGTTTTGCTGAATTCTTTTCCTTCATAGTGATCAAATACAAAAAATACAAAAATATTTTCTTGGGAGAGCCAGGATCAAAGGCAGTGACACTTGTGAGAAGTTTCCTCATCCACGTGGGCTTTCACTGTGTGTGTCTGCGTGTGTGTAACCACAATGTGATATTTCCTTTGGCAACATCCTGTTAACATTATGGAGAGCTTGTTTCAAGAAAAATCAATGTATTTGTCTCTTAGTGTTTTGCCATGAACATATAATCACTAATCAAGCAGAAACTACCTCCCTCCTTTTCAGTGATGCGGTTGTCTGGTCTTGCTCTAGGAGGCAAAGAAATACAAATCCTTGATAAGTCATAACTATACTGAATGAAGCAATTTGTTGCTTCTTGAGTAGTTACTTCTTTTTATGTTGGCAAATGAAGTTTGAACTGATTATTTAATTTGACTTTAAATTTACTATAACATTTCCAGCTCATATCCAAAACAGAGTTTTTCATGCACTTGCATAAATAATTGTTATTCTTCTTTTAATGCCATTACGAATGAGCTTTATAATATTAAATTCCAGTGGAGCCATCTGAAATTATCAAATTCAATTTTATTCAGTCTCTTGGTAACAATAATCGTGGGGTGTTTCATTTGAATATGGTCAGTAGTGTAATTTATGTGTAAATAGATTTTACATTTTACAATGCATTGAATATACCAAACAGAAAGGGTTCATAAAGAGCATACAGTGAAGACTAAATGATTGCATTACTGTAAAATCTTGTTCCAACTAGGAAAAAAGTGATTTGATCCTACCCATGTTCCCTTTCATAAGTAATATCTTCAAACATTTGTCATATTTATTAGACAATTAATTACTCAACCATCTGACGCTCTTGAATCATCAGGAAAGCAGAAGAAGCTGAGGAAGGAGCAGTGCACTGACTACTGCTGCATCCTCCCCGAGTGCAGCCTGGGCTGGTGAGGAGCCCCTCTGGCAGCCGTGTTCAGTGCCAGGTGCTCAAGGGCAAGGAGAGAAAACCTACAGCAAGGTTTTGAGACCTCCTGGGAAAGCTGTCCAAAGTCAGTGTCACAGCCCACCCCACTCACTGATTTGGGAGGTGATGGGGCTGAGGGAATTCCAGAGACAAAAAGGATCTGAGGTCTCACTGTGCAGGGTCTGTTCTCAAGACACATCCCCACACAGGGTAATGAGGACAAGGGATCATTTATCTCTCCTTTTATATCATCTATTTAGTGCATTGGAGGGCAATAAAACTGCATAGCTGCATTAGAAAAAAAGTGGGGAAAAAAATCACAATCGATTAATTTCATGGGCAAATTATTCCTTTCAGAATTTTCTTAGGGCTTGGTGGTAAGTTTAGTCCTTACCATAATCAGGAATCCCACTGGTTATTTGGTGTGGGCATTATGGCTCCATGCTCTGCAGCTATGGGATATTGCTGAGAAGGAATGGGTTGAGGGAGCAGGGAGAAGAACACAGTGTCCTCCTGCCCCTTGTCTGATGGGAAGAAAGGATGAAACCCATGGAAGAAATATCCACCCTTTCTAGTTCTGGCTGCTGACATAAAAATGGAGGAATGATTACACAGTCATTAATTTCTCAACCTGCTCTTTCCAGCAAAGACTTTTACTAATGAATTCTTTAAAGAACTCTTCTTTTCCTCTTATATTCATGTGATTTATTATGAGTTCTTCTTTAACTGTGGAGTCCGAAATATAAGTTGCACAGGCAAATTCTTAAGCATATATGAAATTCAGAAGACTCCAGTAGAAGAAAACATTTTCTAAACAATCAGGTGTTTAATTAGTGTTTCCTAGTGGACCTCTGTACATAAAGATACAATAGAGACTAGGTGAAGTTGTTTTTTTACAATGAGTGCATTAGGAGGCCAGTCTGCAGTAGAGGCACGGAGTTCCCAAAGGCCTTGGCAGCACCACTGGAACAGTGGGTTGTGAGGTTGGCTGCTTCCTGCAATTTTCTTCCAGTTTCTTGTACCAAAATATGCTTTAACTATATAATTATACTTTGTTTGTTGTGTGGTTTGGGGGTTTTTTTGTTGTTTGGGGTTTTTTTTTGTGTTCTGTTGTGTTTTCTTCACACAAAACTTTTGTGGTTATTAAACAGCAAACACTATGAAGTTATTTAAATGCAAAGTCACTAACTGCAAGATCTTGAGCTTCTCTTGCAACAGTTCTTTTATTGCAGGATATGTGTATTTAAACATTAGGAACTCAAGAAAAAAAATCACACACATGGCTGTACAAATAAGGTACAGAGAGGATGAAATGATGATGCTGAAGAATGTCAAATTGAGGATACCTACAAACAAGTTACATGAAGTGAGAGAAATAAAAAAAAGTTTACAAAAATAGAAATTAACACAAGAGAATGTTAACAATCCCAGTTACTGTTCACCACTGGCATAATTATGAAGATGTGGTAGTGCAGACTTACATGGTAATTAGCATGTCGGATTAGTGTAGAGAAGATTCATTTTCTCACAGCACCTCACAAGCTGCTGTAAGTGCATGAGTGCTCCAAACACCTACTCAGCAAAAGGATTGAGGTTGATAGTGGTTTGTGGTAGTCACAGTCTGTGCATGTTTATTGCATTTTTAAAGTGGGTATTAGGTACAAACTTAAAGTGAAAAGGAAGAAAAAATTGGTATGGTGGAAAAGAAGGAAATATGACTGTAAAAGTAGATTCTTGTAAAAATCCCACAAAATCACACCATCTGAGCCTGATATTTAACGAGCTGCTTCTTATTTACCTGGAGTTCATAACTGAAATCCTGCTGCTTTTTTGTGTGCTGAACAAACATTCATCCATTCCATTGCAGAGGAAATGCAGATGGCAAAAGACATTGCACTTCATTATTGTAATTGACTGTTCCTTTCCCTTATCATTCTCTACCATTTTTCGAAATAGAAACAATGGAAGAGTTACATAATGGAGAAATTTAGCAAGCATCAGATTAAAGATCAAATTAGCAATTATTTCCTGACATTTATAAAGCCAGCAACAGCTCCCAAGACATCTGAATTAGATCAAGAGGGTACTATTAAATTAAGTGAACAGTTTAGTAGATGCTCATTAGCAAATTATGAATGACTGAATGGATGATTGTGGCTGTTAATGTACAGTGATTTCAGAATATAAAATATTTTTTTAATTACATCTTAATAGAGCTTGGTAGAAGCAGTGATTCACTTCAGAAAAATTATAAATATGGACATGGCTAGTCTGCAGCTAAGTATTTGCAGTCAACTTGTCTACAGGCTTTTCTGCAGGCTTTGGTATCAGAGAATAATTTGTATGCTAATTTAGAGTTTTATTTGCTCCTTTGCCACCTCATAATACCAAAGTAGTCTTCATTAATTCATAAAGAATTAAATTACTCTTATCCTAAAAAATTAGTAATGTCTCAAATACATCAGGAAGGAGAGCCTGGCTAGCTCCTCACCAAGAAAATTAGCGATAATATGTAACAGATTAATAGTTGTGTAAACAGGAATAACAAAGCCAATTATTACAAATAACTTGACTTGGCATTTTGAACTTTTATACTTTCAAATTTCCCATGGAAGATGGTTCCCATGTGCAGTATTTAGTTGTACTGATCAGAACATATACTAAATACATGAAATATTATTCATTTTAAAAATGAAAGTTAATTAAAAAAAATGTACTGTAGATCAATATGTGCTGCACGTTTCTGCACACTGGAGAATCTAATACCATTTGTGCTTTTGGATCTAATCTAATGTTTGTTTACCAAGGGCAGATCAAAACTCAGAGCACCAACATCTACACCAAGCTTTTACTCTTTCAGCCCAGGGAGGGACAAATTATTTCACACATTAATTTTTTTTCTTTTAAAATATTGAATTTTGCTGCCTCACACACAACCTTACTCTTTTTTTTACTGTATTTTAATGTGTATATATATATATATATATATGTAGTCAGACTCTCACAAATTGTTAAGAAACTTTTTTTAGAAAGAGACTTTTGTCTCTAAGCCTAGAAAAACTAGGTTGCTTCATTCTGCTCATTAATCACAGAATCATGGGATCATTTCAGTTGGGAAAGATATTTGAAAGATCATTGGGTCCAATTGTTAATCCAGCATTGCTGAGTCAATCTGCTAGTGCAGATAAAAGAACAGTGCTGGCACATCCATTTTACACTCAGTCACTGTTGAGCACAGTTCTTTGTGCTCAACACCTCTGTTAAAGTGCCTCTTAGGCACCAAAAATAGTAGACACCATGCAGTTTTAAAATGCAAATCTATGTCCTATGGTATTAACAGGCCTCTTAAGGAAATATGCTCATTTTGCACTCTGATTGTTTGCTACCTGCTAGAGAAATGGGAGTGCCAGCTTTAAAACCTGTCAGCTTCTGATGCTTTGGGGCAGGCAGACAGCTCCGTGCCCTCTGCCAAGCTGGGGCGTCTCTCTAGAGGGCTGAGGAACGCTCCTGTTACTGATGCAGCAGGGCTAGAGGAGCTCAGCCTGCCAGGATTCCGCAACAAACTGTCCTTGTAGAAATGTCAGTGAGAAAACCCTGCTGGGAAGGGAAGCAACAGCAACTTTACCCACCCACACGTTAATGCCACCAATGTGGTGTGTGCTTTTGTCACCGTACAGGAAGAGACTGCCCAGACACTTCCCCTCACCCCAGTTGATGTAGAACATCCATAGGTAACTCTAGACAGCCATTTCCATTTTCCCGCATATCTGTTCTGCAGGACTTTGTAAAACTATCCAGGAACATCTCAGAATCAGCTGGGATGCACATTTTGGGAAGACACTACAAAAAAGTGGATTCAAAAATCTCTTAGACATTTGTGCTGCATATGATTGCATGTCATTAGGGGAAATACTTTTTGTTTAATTCAAAATAAGTAATTGTGGTTGGAATCTGTAACTAGTCTTGTCTGTAAGCTAAAGGTTGTTCTTTGCATTTTTTTTAACTTTGGTAAAAAATTGAAACAGGAATTAGTTGTTATGTGTAACAAAACTGTTCATGTAGAAGTATCAGACAGGACTGGAGGCTCCTGAACTCTGAAGAAGCAAAAGACTCTGATAGAGGATGACAATCAAAATATGGTTCAGGAAGAGACTTACTTGATGTCACAGACATCTTTTCAATAAAATCCTTTCTTAGGATTTTTTTCCTGCTGAAGCTGAGAAGTTTCAGCAACAAATGTAAACAATGGTTATCTGCTGCTGTGGAATGCAACAGGTGGATCCGTGACTGGTCTCCTGTGGATGTTTGGATTTACTGACCACTCATGGCAGAGATGCTCTCTGCCGAGACACACACCTTTGTTATTCATTCTTTTCTATTCTTAGCTTAGCTAGCCTTCTGAGAACTTTTCCTTCTATTTCTTTTAGTACAGTCCCAATGTAGTATATATATCATAAAATAATAAATCGAGCCTTCTGAACATGGATTCAACATTCTCGTCTCTCTCTCATCCTGAAACCCTTGTGACCATCATCACAACTTGACACTTGAGTGGGTTTTCATTCTTTGAGGGTGCTGGTCAGTGACAGGGAGTGAATCATTCCCTTCTGTCTTCAGCACTCTGTGGCAGGTTTAGGCAAATACCCGTGGATTTACATGTTTTCTTTAGTTCACATATAATTCCAAAAATGTTGCTAAGTTGAATTTAATTATTATTAAATTATATTTAGTGTTATTGTAAAAGTTTCATATTGCTTATTTCTGAGCAACTTGATGCCATATGTACCCTAATTAATTGACAGAATATTTGCTGACTTTAGGAGCAGCAAAAATGAATGCAGTTCTTTGTTTATATGTGTAGGATGAAGGCAAAAACTGTGGAAACATTTGCCCTATTAAAATTACTTCTGCTGATGTTTCGTCATGTGGGACATGCATGACATCACTAAACAGCTCCCACATGCAATATTCAGTTTTAATGGCCATTCAGTGAAAGTCACGTATGGATCATGTAAGGATAATTAACAAAGGCAGCAGGAATAGAACTTTTCCTATTACTACTCATATCAATGAAACTTTTTTCACTGTGTGTGCTGTGAAGGCTAAAGCTTTTGGAGAACAAGGCTTATGGCATTTAAAATCAAGTGCCAGCACACAAATTCAAGACAGGCACTGTGCTAATTACCAGTGTATTACATAAACAGTGATGTTTCTTTCTGAATGATGACATTTTATCAGATTTCTGTATATGTCATGTCAATGAATATTATTTCTTCAGAGGACTCGTGATATACATAATCTGATTTTTTTTTGCAAGTAAAGTAAAATTATGCTCTGGGCATGGTTCATTGTCACTGGATGTGCAAAAGGAAATCTTCCAAAAGATTGTTTTTCCACTTTCATACAATTCAAGTCATCAAGCAACATACTGCAATGAAGAAAAGAGGTCACAATAGATCCAAAGTTATTTGGACAGTACAACTTTAAAAGGCATGTCAGTTCCATGTAGATACTTGTAAGACCACAGCAACATTCCTTCAATTGAAATCTAACCATGTACTATAAAAACTCTATGTAAAATAGCAATCAATATGCTGTATTTACACATAGAGAAAACATAGGTGTTTTCTCTGTATAAAATAAGTAAATAAAAACACCTTTGAAGTTAAGGATTTTTTGAGAGGTTCATGAGTAACAGAAGTTGGAATTCTGCTGGGAGGTCATACACCTCATAGAAAAAGATAACTGTAAAAAGATGAATTCTAAATAAAAGTAAGTGAATATTTGATAACTAAAATATGTAATTGCTCTCTTTTCTTCATGTAATAATTTAATTTAAAACTTATTCTTAGGGTAAATCATGCATTCAAGGAAGTTAAAATTCTGAAAAATTCAGAAATCTTCAAGCATGAAAAATAAGGTTAGGCTAAAATGGAAAACTTGGAATACCTCAGGTTTTTAGACAAGCTCGTTATCATATTCAAAAGTACTGTTACTCTGGGTCCAGCTTATCTGCTGGCTTCAATAACAACCATGCTAATTGCCTCCTGGCAACTGTTTCAAATATGCCCTGTAGTGTTTTGACAAATCCTTTTCTTCTTTGGTACCTGGCTTTGTTCTTTGAGGTTTTTTCCCTAATGTTACTCCTCTAACTTTGTGAGAATTGTGTGTTTTCCATAAAGACAGCGTAAGCCAGTCCTTTATATCTAAATTTAATTTGCTTACTGAGAGTGCTTTATTTCACCTGAGGTATGGAATAATCAGTAAAGTTGCATGCACCATCATACAGAAAGAAAGAGCTGAATACAGCAGGTAAGACTGATCTTCTTGAAACATTCCTGTCAAACAGTTATAAATTATCTCAGAGACCAATGTGCCACCAGTATCCATCAATCACAAAAGATAAAAATATCTTTATACACCCTTTTTCACAGATCCTTCCCTCTGAATCATACAGAGAGCAATGGGAACATTGCCCAGTGCCTGGAGCAACATTTTGCTTTCATGCTCTGATATTTACCGCAGCGAATCCTTCTGGCATTTTCTTTCCTTACCCAAGAAGGTGCCAAATATTTTCCTAGGAAGAAGTCTTGTGTTCTTAAAACTTACAGAAAAAAGACTGACTTTTAGTCTTTGGCCAGCTTGTGCTGAGTCACACCAGAAGGTCCTTGCTTTCAGTTCTGGGGCAACCTGGGCATTGGTGATTTGGGTTTTGCTCTGAGAAACCCAGTGCTGGTTCCTGACTCCACACAGGGCGTAGGGGTGTCACAGCAAAGCTCTCCAGGTGCTGTAGAGTGCACAGGGTACACAGGCCACCATCATTCACGTGCTCAAATATGCTCAGATCTCTGGGAAGAACAGTGTCTCCAAACCATGACAGCAATGGCACTTCAGAAATTACACTGCCAGCTGGTGCTGAAGCCATGCAATTCATGCATGATTGAATGACAAAGGGTCCACAGTGAAGGTGGACCACCAGAGGCTAACTGCTTTTTCATCAACTTTTTGATTGGGGAAATAAGAGGAAGGGTATCTTTGTGGTTGACCACAAGATTACCAGATTCCTTAGACTTCCAACCAAAGCCAGTCAGAAGATAGACTCGGATGCTGAAAATTGCCTGCTGTGTTTTCCATAAGTGTGTTCTACATAATGAGGTCATTAATACCTACATTTAGTCTTTTCACTGTTATGCCCCGGTACAGATGTAAGAACACTATTTTCTTTGCTGTTTTACTGCAGTTAAGGGGAAAAGAGCATCACTTTCTGTTCTTCCAAATGCAAATTAAATGCCCATTATGAACATTATGTCAACTATAGATCAAAGGTTTGCTGGCAGCACTAAGAAAGAACAAACTGTGTAGAAAACCAAATTTAATCCATCAGATTTAAGGCACATAATGAATATTCAGACAGAACTTGAGGAGCAAGCAATACATGATCATCCACCCAAGCATGCCTAAGACAAACAGATCCCAGGTCCAGGAGAAAAATTCACCCAGAGAAAAATTCACCCAGACAGTGGAGGCCACAGAAATGGGTGTAACAACCCATATAGTTGTGCTGCAGAAATAGTATTTGAAGTAACATTATTAGAGAAAAATGGCTTGTATTTTTTACTTTATGAATGATATGATTTCTGTATAAAGTCTCACCTGGTTAGACAACCCAGTGCCATGAAAGCATATTAAAGACTGAAAGACTGTCAGCCTTAGAGAATCCACATCTTTCTTTGAAGTTCCAGTCCTTTTGCCTTTATCCATTTAGATGGTGCTTTTGGAGCAAGAAATTACAGACATTCTTGGAAATGCTTACAGAGTAAGATTCTCCTAAAGGGATGTAAATGTTCTGTTCAATTTAAATTAGCATACAAGGATATCTTGAGAGCAGAACTCCCAGCCTTAAGAGGGATATTAATTAAGTTTGCATTATCTTAAAACATTTTAAAAAAGGCTTGGAAATGGTTGCAGTAGTTTTTAGTATTTTCCAGGGATCTGAGCATTGCAGTTTCCCATTCAATGCTCAGTATTTTTATTTGGAAGAATACTGTGAGATGTCTGTATGTGCCATCTGAAGGTCATGTCCTTCCAGTGCTAATAACTTGTAGTATTTCTGCCATCTTCCTATTAGAAGACTTTATAATTGAAAGTAACTGGAATAAAGTTTCCAGGGAGGAGGAAGAAATATTTATATTTTCATTTCTACTACAATAAATTGGCAATTTGTTGTTATGCAACCATTAATGAGGAAAAGAAACAAATAAATATATAACCCCCCAAAACAAACTGACATGATTTAGCTTTGATGATTACTGCAAAATAAGAGGACTCTCAAGAAAACAAAGAAAGTAATGCATAAATTGTTTTGTGAAGACATGAAAGAGCTTATGTAACTGGATGAAGCATGTGGATTCAGGGAGACATTTAAACAGGAAAATACAGAGTGCAGAAAATCTTGCCATTTATTGATAAATAATTATGGGTTTGGCTGCTCGACAGGATACTGGAAAGAAATCTGCTAGAAACATTCAACGTTGGAAGTGATTATGTAACAGAGACATGTATAAAGAAAATACTACCCTCATCTATTTATCCAATATGTGAAAAACATTTCTGAATTATTACCAGCACTGGTATCTTAGTTCAGACACCCGACCTACAAAAATCTAAAATATTGTAATTTCATCTGACAAAGCCTTTTTGTTCTCCCGTATTGTGGTCACACAGCTGGCACTTGCCACTGGGACAAGGATGTAGCTTGCATTTGCTGGAAAATGGAGAGATGCTGATTTAGCTGATTTCAGCACAGGCTACAAATAATCTGTGTGCCACTCTCAGGAAATGTACTTCTTTCTGGCAAAATGGAGAAAACATAAAATTTATTCTATCTTTATCCATTTTGATTGTAAACTCTTCATACCAAGGGACTGCCATTTGGTATTGACATGCAGAAAAACTGGGCCTCCACTTCCCTAAAGGCTTTTAGGTACTGTCATGGTTTAAGCCCAGCTGGCAACTCAGCCCCACAGAGCCGCTTACTCACTCCTCCCCAGGTCGGATGGGGTACAGAATCAGCAGGGTGAAAGGGAGAAAACTCCTGTTCGGAAGAAAGACATTTTAACAGCTAAAGCCAACAAAGTGAGATAGCTAATTCATTCACTACTTCCCATGGACAGGCAGAGGATCAGCTTTGCCCATGGCATCAGGGCTCCAGCATGCATAACAGTGACTACTTTAGAACACAAATGCCACCACTCCAAACATTCCCCTCCTTCTACCACAGCTTCATATGTTGAGAGTGATGTCACAAGGTTTGGGATATCTCTTGGGTCAGTTTGGGTCTGTTGTCCTGGCTGTGCTCTCCCCCAGCTCCCCTGCACCCCCATCCACCTGCTGGAGTGGCAGTGTGAGGAGCGGAACAGACCTTGATGCTGTGCAAGCACCGCTCAGCAATAGCTGAAACATTGCTGGATTATCAACACTGTTTCCAGCACAAATACAAAACAGCCAGAAACCAACTATGGTAGAGAAAACCAACTGTATCCCTGTCAAAACCAGCACAGGACACAATAGGTTATGGGACTGCCTTGTTTGTCATTGGCTCTGATTTACCAGTGCTGCAGTTCCTACCCTCAATTTTTAGGACTTTGCCACTTCCTACCAGAATGAAAAGGATGAATGAGGAAAGAGTCCATTTATATCACCAGCCTATAGCACAGATGATGCTGGGAATGTTTTCTTCTAAAAGAATTAATATTTATCTGTCAATTAAAGTCAACCAAAGGTCTGCAGTGTTGCACACATGGGCTGTTTCATCCCTCAGCTAAGCTGAACCCTGGCAAGACCACGGCCAAGAGCAGCAGCCTGCACCATGTCTTGTGTTTTTCCTGCTTGCTGAGCAGAGAAATTGAGACAGAAAAGGCTTTAGTCCTGTTTTGAATTCAAAGAAAGAGAATTAGTAAAGGTTAGGAGAAGTGATTGCCTACAAAAGCCACAAGAAGAGTCATCAAAGTGAGGCATCATTGTTATTCTGTTCTTAATACTCTAACGATTCATTTATGGAGATAACTCTTATTTCCCAGGACTTTCCTCTGTCTCTCCCCATAAGAATTCTGTCTTGTGTCCAAATAAATTATTTTCTCTGGAAAAATAAAAGCCTCTATATAGGATAGCAAATACTATTGACACTTCTTTTTTAAACAAAAATATATAAATTCTGATAATACAGCTTGCAACTATTTGGAACCCCCTAGCATCAGCATTTTGGGGAAATTTGTTGATAAACACTGCATAAATGTATATTAAATCAAACTTATTACTGGCCAAATCGTTAATGGATTTTTAGCTTGTGTGGAGTTGCAGTTTTTGTAGAGAAACTGCAGCTGATTTGGCCACTTCAGAGAGCAAAAGCTGAGTGAGGACCCCTGTTCCTGACTGAGGTGGTACAGAGGAGAATCCTTGGGCCTTTTCAGGTGGGAAAATGTGGCTGGGCTGCCTACCTATTTCCCCTGGGAGATCATTATTTTTTTTTAATCTGTGCTACTTCAGAGAATCTGTTACTTATAAAAGATAAGCCATTCCCTCCTTAAAAATACTGTGGAAGCCTCAGAAGAGTGCTCCCAACTCTATCTTTGCTTTGCAAGAGGAGCCATCCATAACTTCCCCTCAGTGAATTTTTAGCAAGCCCTGATTTTAGAAGTCAAGAGCTGACATTTTCAGTGTTCAGCCTGTGCACATTACTGCTGTAAATTTATGGCACAGATGTCAACATTCCTATTGTTTTTTTGCTGATTCTTTCCAACAAAAGCTGCAGGACTTCAGATTGGGATGCTGTTCTTTGGGATTTCTGCCAAAGGACATTGTGTGAATCCAAGTCTTTCAGCCACCCAAACCAGAAGTCAGTACGTTGGTAATATTTCACTTATCCTTTCAGAAGTGCTGACAATTTTTCATATTGCCCTTTCAATACTTTCAAAGATTCAGAGTGGGCTTGGAGAAATCTTATGAGAATCTGTCTCATAAAAGTGCTATATAAATGGAAGAAATTTTGATGAGCAAACGAAAAAAAAATTGAAATGAGATGAGATATGAATGGTCTTAGGCAAAGCAACACTAAGTCAAGAAGAAAGTGGCAACTGGGGGTAAAGAAGAGGAGAGCAAGATTCTTTCAGGACAGAAAAGGGAAAGAAAAACTGAG
>WBNQ01085094.1:0-11254 GCA_013401375.1 Spizella passerina
TAAACCAACAGAAACACTTGCCTTACAATTTCGAGAATTTTGAGAAAAATGTGCAGGCATCTGCAACTCAAAATCTCCTCTGACTTAAAACTTTCAAAGGAATAAGATTGAGAAGTTTTCTAGTACATTGCTAGAGATTGTTTGAATGCCAATCCACCTAGTAACACTTGTATTGTTATGCAATCCAGGACATAAATCACATTTCAGAGTCTGCTAAATGTCAGTAATTAATACAGCAATTCCCTCACAATGGGTTTATGCAAGTTTAGTATCTTTGTTAGGAGAAATGTAGGAAGAATGCAAGAAATATGTATTATTTTCTTGTAATTTCCTCTCCCCCCAAAAAATTGATATCTGATTTCCAGCATAACTGGTTTTAGAAGAATTCTGCACAAGCTGACTCTGTGTACAAAAGCAACCCCAAAAGCCTCCAAGAAAAGATCATATGTCCAAAATATTCAGTGTCAGTACAATTTTAGTGTTCAACAGGTTGGACAGTAGCAAATACTCAAAATATTTTACATAGGTGGAAAAACAAAGCCATCCTTGGAAATAAAAGAAAAAGAAAGGTGTTTTAGAAGAGTCCATGTGTTCATATGAAAGCAGTTGCACCAAGCCTGAGCCCCACTCCCCCTTTAAGTACTGCACCACTTTAGGGAAGAAAAAACATGAAAGCTCAGTAGAAATTTGCAATAAGCAAATCAGTGAACAAATTGTTTCATAAACTTTCTAAGGAGATAAATTCAAGGAGAGATTAACAGTATACACAGGCAAGGAGAATTAGTTTCTCACAGTAAATTGTAAATTTCACCACGTACATCCTAGCACATATCTTTCTCAGCTTTTGGCAACATCATCAACCATTTCTTATCCTGTTAAATATCATTTTAGATATATCCTGCTAAAAATAATTTCCCTACTCCCTGTATTTTTCCCCAAAGTGTCTGAGCACAGGCAGCACAATTCCAGGACAATACCAATATCTGTGACACGATAATGTGAGTTATACCCACAGAGTTAAGTTTATTTGCTTGGCAAACTCTTTCCTCCTTCATGTTTTATCACCTTTAGCTTACAAAACTTGGTGATGATTAGCAGAGCACTGCAGAGGCTAATGCTTAATGGATTTAACAGAAAGGCTTGAAGAAGTGTCCTCAATGCCTGAGGCTTAAGTCCTGACACAGAAATGCAAACGCATACATATGCTTTAAATTTCACCACATTAAATATTATACAGGATATTTTCTCCTTGTAACAATGCCTCTAGCAAAGTTCAGCTCAGGAAAACCAGAAGAGAATATGTAAAGATCCCTTACTCAGCCAGCCTTTCTCTATCAGCCTTTTAAAAATGTTTATAGCTCTGATAACATTTCTCCACGCTTTGCTAGAGCTGCATTCATCCAACCACAAAACAGAGAGAGCCAACACCGCATCCTGAGAGGAACACATCACACAGGAGCTGAATGCTGAAATCACATTTGTAATTCTTCAGTAGACTGAAATATGTTTACATGAGAATCCATTCAGTAATTCTGAATAAAAAGTCTGGAATTGAAAACGAAGAACTGTTCACATGTGACTTCTCAAGAAGGACAGACTGGATACTCAACCCATCTCTAGCACCACTTATAAAGTAGTTTATGATTCATTATTTATATCAAATACTCGTTGGAGGAAAAGGTTTACATTCCAAGCTGTTAGCCTTTTAGGCATGCTTTCGTTATCTGAAGATTTATTTCACCTCAGTGGTTATGTGAGTGACACACTACTAAGTCAAAAGATGATCCAAACTTTGCAGCCTAACATTGAGATTTGGTTATTTTTGTGTTATGCCTCATCATGGATTTCAAGCCAGGATGCAAACAGGGGCCAGTGCCTATTTCAATGTTAATATGAGTGGAAAGAACACGAAATTTAGGAGAAGAGACAAAGCCTGGCTGCTCCAGGTACAGAGGAACTGAGTGGATTCTTGTAACAAAAAAATTTGGTGAGCATGGATCTGTTCCAGTATTTCTGTGATAACTTACACCAAATGATGTGCACCTACATGAAGAATTCGTGGTCCAAATCAAGTACAACACAAGAAGAGATGAAAACCAAGACCTGGAAGCATGTGGCCATTTTTCTTGTTAGAATTTCACCTGTGAAAAAATCAAATTGATGTAAACATCAGTACTCAAAGGCCTACTTGAAAACAGTGAGTCTGGAGACATTATTGCTCTCATACAAGCAACAGAAATTAATTTCTTAGTTCAGTGATCCCGTAGGGTATTGAGAATTTTCTAGAAGTGAAAATGAAGATGATCATTATCTCCTAGGAGACAATAATCTTCAGTAGAATCATGCTCCTGAACATAGCTAGCAATTCTGTAGGGTTCAATTATTTCAGAGGAAGAATTCAGAGTTTACCTGCACTTTTAAATGTTTCTGATGGGTGGATAACAACCAAAGCTTTAATATAGCTTTTGAAAGATCAGTAGAATGAAATTATTGGAGAGGGAACAATAACATTTATGATTATATCTTGTTTATAATCTTCTGAAAAAACATAGAAACCAAATGTATTTCTTCAGCAGCCTAATTTTTACCTTTGTTTCACAAAGCTTTTGTCCCTACAGCCGTTATAGTTTATCAATTCCATCAGAAACCATGTAACAATTTCACTTTTCAAAACAAAGACACATTTCAAAACTCCCAACAGAAATCTAAAGGTCAGGCATTTACATTTTCACCAGTTAGCACCTTGCCAGCAAAAAGCTCCCATTGTCTGTTCAGCACATTCCTCATTATTCTGACATTTTTTACCCTTTAGAGGGTGATGTCCCTTTTTTAATGAGAATATCAGTGGAGAGCAATTGTTAAACAGAGTCATTTTCTCTTCATACTGAAACAAACAGTTTATAATTTTAAAGATCATTGCCTTGTGTAACAAACACAGAATGTAACATTTCTTTCCTCTGGAAATGCCCTAATGAGGCACTGTGTTCTCTGCACCAGAGGACTGCTCCTATCCATCAACCCTGAAATATATCAGAGAGTTTTGCTTCTTTGACCCAGGCTAATCTTAAATCATCAGCTTTGAGGCTGCAGAACATCCTTGCAAAAATTAATCAAAGTGACAGAGATGGGAGAGGAGCTGATCCAGAGGTGCCATCTGCAGTTTGAGCATCCCTGGAGGGGCTGGTCCTGGGTCCCTCTCCCTGCTCTGGACCAAAAGGGCCCTGACCAGAGCAGGAGGGTGAGCAAGGAAAAGGGAAACTCTGACATCCTTGCACCTCCCTGTGCTGGACAGGCTGGGTTTTTGCATTGGAGTTCAGCAGCAGGGATGGGGTTTCACACCCTTCCCTTCCAAATCAGTAATTACTCACTCTATCAGTTCCAGTGTTTCCAAATTCCCAGCTCATTCACGTTCCCTCACAGCTGCTTTTCCCTGAGTCAGGACCCCGTGTGCTGCAGCAAGTGTCTTCAGGATTATCCTGCAGTCTATACTTTATGTGACACACTGGAGATTAAATACTCCCACTATTTGTGAGAAAGTGATTTGCCAGATGGCATCTGCAGAGCAGGAACTCCAGGCAGCTTGGTAAACACAGTCCCTGAGCTCTCACCCAGGTACTGAATGATTCACACCACGGGTGTGCTCCCTCACCTTGGGCCTTCTGTTGAAATATAAAAGTTCTTCACCTAAAAGGAAACAAAGATTAAATTCAGGATAAAGGAACAGAATCATAGAATAATTTTGTTTGGAAAAGCTTCTGGAGATCACCTGGTTCAAACCCTTAGCCCCACCAAAGTAGGTATTTTTTATTTATGTCATACAAAGAATCTATAAATCTGCAGGAGATAACCTCATACAGATATGATAATATCCCTTATAGGACATATAAATTAACTGAACTTATAACAAGTGCTAAAAAGCATTCACAGCCTTTGTATTTTTGGTATCTGGTGACTGATATAATCATAGGCATTATCTGGGAAATGCATTCAGGCTCCTGGGATAAGTATTAACAACAATCTTCCTAAATATGAATGATTTCCTCCCTCTCTCATGATGCAGGTCCCACGTATCCCACTGACAGCAGGAATGAACAGCTACAATAAAAGAACAAGTATTTTGCTTTGTCTTCCACCCTGGAGTAGGCAAAAAGGAAGCTCCATTCAGCAGCACCACAGCACAGCTAAAGGCACCAAGGAGCTGTGTCATCCCACTCTTCCCCACACAGACAGCAGCAGCCAAATGCAAATGACATTTAATTAAAACTCTCAAGTTAGTTTAAGTTTGGAGTGCTTCCACTGAAATACATTCTCTGACATAAAAAGAAAATTACAATCAGCCAGTATTGTGGGACCCACTGACAAGAGATCAACGGGCTTTCTGATGCTGCCTGCAGATTTCATTAGTGCTCTATTAAAAAATACCATTTTAAAATTANACTTCTTGAGTAAATGAGTTAAACCAGACTCAAAGGAGAGGTTAGGATCACTTGAGTTAACCACAAGGATTTCTGTGCCCACAAACCATGGCTATGCACCAGCAGCAATATTGGCTACAAACACTCCCAGAGGGAGCCCAGTGGAAAGCTGCACCCTGACAGAGCTCTCTGGGCCACCTCTTCAGCTGTGTTTTCTGTGGATCCACACCAAATGCAACACTTTAAAAAGATGAAACTCTTTAGCTGCATCTGGGCACCAAAGTGCTGCCTTTGGTAAAACAGGTTTAGTAATTCCTTTGAAGAAAGTTCCTGAATAGTCTTGTGAGCGGCTCTTCCAATGACTCCATTCCAGCCCTATGCTCTGGTCCCCCTTACTTGCACTGACCACAGTGCCTGGTCACAGCATTAGCAGGGAGGTGAGAGTTACAGAAAATGGGTTTAGAGCAGACGACAGTAAAAAGAAACAGATTATTTGTGCTCCTCTTGCTTGCACTCGTAGCTGGAGTTTTCCCAATTCACCTCCAGGGGATGGATAAGACAAGGCTGCAGCCATTCCCTGAATCCACCCTGGGCAGTGGTGACAGGGACAGGGTGCCCTGGGGACAGCACAGAGTTGTCTTTCAGTGTCACTCATGGACACAGGGGCTGCATCCACCTACGAGAAACTCTGACTTCAACCCATCCATCAACAACTCTGCCTTCCACAAGAATGTCAAAGTCCACCTACATTTTCCAAGAGGAGAATATAGAATCACAAGTGCTCCAAACCGGTCTACAAGACACTGCAACAAAAGCACAAAGTACATTTTCCTGACAAAGATACATCTGACAGCTGAGAGCCACCAGCTCCAAGAGAGGCATACTGAAAAATTGCCAAGACAGAATTAGGAGGAGGGATGCACCTGGCCTTCCAGGTGTGGCAGACTCACAGGAGACATCCCATCACACCCCAGCCTTTCAGAAACAGGATTCTGAATTTATAACATATGTGAGGCTGAGGAGTCACACAATCTGCTGTGCCAAGGCATCTGATTAGTTTCAGAGGGTGCAAAGATATAGATAGGAGAAAAAAGGGAGGAGATGGGGAAACCAACCCCAAAACAAGCAGAAAACTCTCTACATTTTTATATATATTTTTTTTCATCCAAAGTTAACTTTAATTTTTGAGAATAAATTTCCCTTTAGGGGAAGGGAGGATGGAGAGATGTTTCTAGAGTAGATTTTAAAACTTTGTTTTTTGGCATTCTCAGTGGGGTTTTTTCAGCTGCTGGATACCATCATGAACAGCTGCTCCCAGCCATAGAGCACTTACTGCTGCCAGACTGCATGCTGAGAGCTGGAAATCTACTGCAAGGGAGGATTGCAGAGACCAAACCTCCACAGACTACTTTTAAGGCTGATTTAGAACTCTAGAGGTTAATAATTCAATTCCAGTTTTTACTGGAATTTTTACTGCTATCTTTGATTACGTGGTAGACCGTTAGTCTCAAGAAGAGAGATTGCCCTGTGCAACTTTGGTATTTACATGTGCAATGGGTAAAATAACATGGCAGCATGAATCCTGCAAAATTTTGCAAATAATGGAACTTTCCAGTTGAAGTTTTCGTATCTATTTACATCTTTGTGTACATTTAGGAAAGCATGATGGATAATGTGATTTATTGCAAACGTGTGCATGTGAAATACAGTCATGCAATAGTTAGGAGCTTTGAAACTCTGATATTCATGTTTCTGCAGGTCCTGAATTTTCTCCCTAACTGGTCTTTTAAAAAGATTTCACTCTACAAAAATTAAGTGTCTCACTTCACTGTGTCTTTTCAATAATTTAAACAGGATAAGAAGTTCATTATACAAGGTAGTTCACAAATGTTTAAAAGCTTAATTCTCTAGATTATGACTTCTGACAGGCTATATATATAAATTCAGCTAATGTATCCCTACAGAGAAATGTTGTGCCTCAGAATAGAAAGTCTTTTGCAGGCAGCAGCTGGAGACAATATTTTCTTAGCACGTGCAGTGCATGGAGATGCAGAGCTGTAGGATTGCTGCAGGCCTTATTTGTGCTGTGGAGCTCTGGAGTTTGGGACAATCAGTTTCCACTGTTTACTACCAATCTGACTTTTCTCAAATTCAGGTTCATTTGTAGTCCAGAAACTGGGGCCAAAGACTGGACACAGGATGTTTTTGAGCTTTAGCAAATTGCAGCAGAGCATCTGTTGAGAATGAACTGATAGGAGAACTTGCAAAGGTGCCTTTAGCCATAGTAATTCTTGAATGGTTGGGAACAAACACCATCCCATAGGAATTCTTGAATGGTTGGGAACAAACACCATCCCTCCTCCCTTGTGACAAGGTCCTGATGGAGCACAACTCCATATCCTTGCATATGTCTCAAGACTGCCAAACATAGGAGATTTACCTCCCTGAAAATACAAAACTACAATTAAAAATAACATAAGAAAGACTAAAAATGACAACATATTAAGTAGGAGACAAAATAGAAATTGCACAAGCATATGTCAATTAAGGATTACTAGTTATTAAAAATACATTCTTACCAAAAAGATCACACCAGGGGAACAGAGGCAGATGCAGCTACACACAGAACAAGTCCAGATCCATTTCACTTTCCCTCAAAGTCCATAGGACAAGTTGCAAGTGTGAGGTGCTAAGTTAGAGCAATGTGCTGTGCTGGAATTCCAATTTCACAGCTGCTATGAGACTGCCCTAACCCGAGTTCTGAAATCCACAGGTTTTAATCGTTACCTGTAACTGTAAATAAAAGTGCACTGCCATAATGAATTCCTTATAACACAGCTGCATTTTCTGACCTTCACTTGTTGTAGGTTCTTGGTTGCTCCCAATGCCTTTCAAATTTTCTATGCTGTGAGTTCTGTGGCAGACTCTTTGGAAGGTTTAAACTGACAAAGTCCATGGGAAAAGTGGTTTTTTTTCCCTCTGAGCCTTTAATCACAAACATTGAGGACAGCCCTGCAGAGAAGGGCCTGGGAGTGCTGGAAATTCTTTGCTCAGAGGGTGGTGGGACAGTGGCTGCCCAGAGAAGCTGTGGATGCCCCATCCTTGCAGGTGATGAAGGCCGGACTGGATGGGAGCCTGGCTAAGCTGAGCTAGTGGGTGGCATGCTGGCTCATGGCAGAAGGGTTGGAATAGGATAATCCTTAAGGTCCCTTCCTACTCCAGCCATTCTATGAAAAATGCTTTAAAAAATAGTAAAATTGTGCTGCAGATATGCAAGTATGTAAGCAGAGAAACTTTCAGTGTGTGGTGTGTGCTTGTTATCTCACCTCATCATGTCAGCCACCTTTGACATGACATACTTCACGAGGGCTGATGATCTCATCACTCTTTTCCTCTTCACTTCTGACATTTTCCATCATCCCTGTTCTCTCTTCCTCTGTCTGGCGTTGGCAGTTTTCACAGCTGTCTCTGTTCTCCTGAAACCAGGAGACAAGCACTTCTCTGTAAGTACATACAATCCCTGATGGGATTTGGAGCAGGGAGATGTGCTGAAACTGATAATAGGACTGTGAACTTCATCAACAACTCTTTTTCTTTTTTTTAACCTGTACCAAGAACTGATAAGGAGTATTTACCACCCAGGAGCTCTGGCTTGCTGCAGCTGTGCACACTGACTGGTGCTACCTCCAGGCTCTCCCAGTCCTAAATATTCCAGATGTTTCATTAGCATATTTCCCCATCATTCACAATACAATTACGAGCTTCATTTGCCACTGGGAACCAAGCAAAGCCTAAAGTTGGAAATTTCAGTCACAAATGGATTTGTGCTGGCTGAATACAAACTTCAGGCTGCTTTTCGATGTTTATTTTAAATGGATTTTGAATGCTCCCACTAATTCAGGAACTCAAGTGATTAAAACAAGAGAAGGAGGACTTATTTTGCTAAATGTAATTCCTGCTTAGGGGATTTACTGAGCCCCCCTTATAGCTGGAGGAGGCAAGGGGATTGGGAGCATTTAACTTCTTACAGTGTCAAACCACAGCCATTGCCTCAATGCCTGCAGGTTAATGCTCTGAGGGCAGATAACAAAGCTGGCCTGGGTCCCACCCCTAACTACACACAGGGAGTTATATTTAGGGTTTAAATATATGAGATTTAGTCCTTACACACATCAAAATGGGCTGTTACGTCTTAGACAAGCTTTTATCTTTATATGTGAGTCACATGTAACTACAACTGCAATCCAGGGTATAGTTTCTGGTTCTGTAATTGCATTACTCAGACTTAGGAAATACTTCCAGAAAACACCATATTCATGTTCTCAGGGGCTTGTAAAACAGCAGTACCAGCTGTAGATAGGCAGCAGTATAAAACCTCACAATAGGAGAATCTGTAATATTTTAAACTGGCTTCTGGCCATTTTGATAACTGCTATTTGATAACTGAATATTAAAGATACTGTTCTGGATTTCTCTGAGCAAAAAATGCTATTATTTTTCTATAGCTTGTTTTACATCATAATTTCCCAGCATCCTAGATGAGACAAAGCATCTCTATGATGCTTGTGGCTCTTCACTCCTTTTTCAATCATTTTCTACGTGAAAGAAGTAGAAGACTACAGACACAGTTATTGCAAAAGGACAGTCTAATCTTTGATTTCACTTTAATGGCTGAAATTATTTTAAAAAATGAAATGCTGTGGAAAAATATTTTCTCTTTTAAGTGGTGAGGGACAGCTGTGCTTATTCATTACTCTTTGTGCCACATTCCCTGATTTCTTTCAATTTGTCTTTCACACTGGAATCCTCTTAGTATGTTGCTGTATTGGCTCTGACCTTCACTATTCTGAATAACTTTTAAGAAGCTAATAGTCCTTTTAGATGTGTTTCCTCACTTCCATCCCCCATCAGGACCCCAGGGAGAAAAACATCAAGCTCTCAAAAGTTGTTTTGTTCTACTGTAGAGATGACAACTGCATTGCAAAGATTTCCTGTTGAGCTCTGAATGTTGCCATAAAATTCAGAAATTCCTTTACATCTATCTAGTCCTGATGGTTTTATTCCACTTGCTGCCAACTTTAGGTCGTTTTTACAAAATGAGCAATTGAGAAAGGAGATACAAGTTTTTAGTTTGGAATTCATCCATAGAAGCAGCGAGCCAGCAAAGGAAGAAAGATGAATCCAATGCAGCAAACACTGAAGTGGCATTGTTAAAAAAAAAAACAAACCAAGAAAGTCCTTTTGTTTGAATATATATGTTTGTTTTAAATGTCCATATTTCTTTTCACTGAGAGGGCTTGTTCAGCATGATTACAATTTTAATAATCATTTGATGTACAGAGATTTTTCAGGAAAAAATATAGCACATATTAGGTTTATAACATCTCCAGCTTTTGGTGACAGTCTTCTGTGGAAAATATCTTGAGATATCAGTTCCAAATGTTCAGTTACTGATGTCTTTCTGAGCTATATATTTTTCTGTCACTTCTGTAACAGGATAACTTGGACCTAGGAAAACATCCCATTTGATTCAAAGCTAACTACTTTCATAATTTTGTGTTGCATCAATAGTCACTTTAGCTCTGGGTCAAAAACTCAATTTTTTCATTGTGATTTTTCCAGTCAGACAATGAGCCAAAGACTCACAAGCCAGAGCAGGCAGATGCAGTCTGGATAGGAACATTTACAAGGATATTGTCATAGCATTTACACTGGTGCTGTTGCCAAATGAGCAGAAGTTCCAGCAGTTCTCCTGATAAATCCATGTTTCAACACTGCTTTATTCAGAACATCTTGTAAGGTGATCATTATTCCAGACCACTCTTGTATGTTTTTCTAAATAATGATATTGAATCAATAGATAAACATGGTAGGAGAAATGTCAACACTGTACTGTAGCTTCTGCAGCAGGATGTGTGTCCCTGAGAGGCCACAGCTGAGATTTATTGGTCCACAGTGTAACTCCAACTCAGCAGTTTCAATAGGGAATATTTCCCATCCCCCTATCCAAAGAGAACCTGTTGTTTCTAGGTATGATATTCTGTATAAGAAACAGAATAGGGGCAATAGACATCAGGGCAAACATCCTGGTAGTCACAAAGTGAAACAGAAATATCTCATTTTAGCTCTGTAACAGCATTTCTGACTCACTGAACATGTAATTCTCAGAGGATGAATTTCAAATGTTGATAGATTTATTGCAAAGTAAAATTAAGGATCAAAAACCAGCCTTCATTGCTATTTTATAGATTATCTCCTAGGAGGATTTATAGAAATCATACTTGAAGCAGACAGCAAGTGATTATCTGGAGTTCAACTACTGCATTCACCAGAGCACTCCTGTGACAGCAGGGGCTCTGCTGCCTTTTGGGCTGCACTGCAAAGACCAGAAAAGTAGCAGCAAAATAAAAAAGAGGACATCCAGCAGAGAACCCTAAGGACACTGAAGGGAGATGCAAACTGAAAATTCATGAAATGCTCTCAGCACAACATCACACCTGCCATGAAGTGTGAACCCAGGAGAAGAAAGGTAGCAGTTTCCCAAAATGAAACTTTCCCCTCCAGATCAGTTGAGATCCTTTCTCCAGGCTGCTGAAATCCCTGCCTGTGGGAGTATTCAGCACCATTACTCCCAGGGCACAAGTGAAGTGCTGACATGTTGATGTGAACAACAGGATGGTTTTTGGGGATGTATCTCATGAGGAAGGTGGAGGGAGCAAACCAGTGTCTCCATCTGAGCTTCGTTTTCTCCAAGCTGAAAGGTCAGAGAGTCAGCAAAGATGTTCCTCTGATTTAAGAGCAGCACCAGAGCACGTCACAAGCAGAATAATACAAATTCC
>WBNQ01085096.1:0-12351 GCA_013401375.1 Spizella passerina
GATGCTTTGAGCAGATTACAAAATACCACAAATTGCAAAGCAACACACCCCCTTTAAAAAACAGATTTCCAAGAAAACAATTCAAACAGTATTAATTTTGGGGTTTTTTTTCTTTTTTCTTTTTCTCATTTTATTGAATGAAAGAAAACAAAATGGACAAACACAAGAAATAAGATCAGTGTTCCTCACATCTCATTTCTACAGTAGTCCTTCAGAGTCAACAGCTGCGAGCTCCTCCAAGCATAAAGGCCAAGAGAGACCACAGTGCCACAATACCAGAGATTCTAAGAGACAAGAATAATAAAATGATGTTAGGCTACTTATATGTACAGCTTTAATTTTTGTTTATTAAGAGCTTAGATTCTTTTTCAAACCATGTCAAGGCAAAAATTCACCCTTCATGAGCATCACTGTCACCATCTCACAAGAGGGGTGCACTTTGAATCTGGAATTCTCTCCCACTACCAAGCTTTCAATTCAGCTGTAGAAAAAAACCCACATCCATCCCACACCTGAGATTTTGCCTCCCTCTCACGAAGCTTATTAGAGCTGGCGCTACAGCTCATTAAGATTACAACCTCCCTGCTGTGACAGCACATCCATAGTTTTGTGCTATCCTCGGGGAAACATTCCTGGGTTAACCAAGAGCAAGATTAAGGTCCAGTAGCCCAGGGCTGAGAGCTCAGGAGCAGCCACCCAGCACCTGCTCCCGAGTGCCCTGCTCCTCCGAGGGCTGGCAGGAGGACACTGCAAACACGAGGCCGGCTGTGCTGCTGCGCCAGGCCTCGGACCTGAAGGGAATGCTTCCCCCGCCCCCGCAACTCACTGCAGCAGGCAGTTCACGCTCGGCGAGTGCCTCCAGTGGCGATAGACGGAGACCTGCAGGTGAGGGTGGTGCCTGTAATCCCGCAGGACGCGCCTGACCCTGCAATGAAAGCACGCCTTGAGCTCAGCCCGCAGGCTGCTTACAGCGCCCCACAGCTCAGGGCAGCCATTTCTCTCCAAGAGCTGCCACAGCAGAGAGAGGGTGGGACAAAGGCCTGGATCAGAGGAAGAGAGGACTCAAAGTTAAGACTTTCTGATCACTTACTGCTTGTATTTATTGGAGAGCAGAATGAACTGGTTCTTTGAAAGCCGTCTGACATCAAAGCAACAACGAGCCTTAAACTCTTGGTAAATCTGTCCCTCGGTCAGCCCTGGCCAGCCTCGGACATGAACAACCAAGGCAGGGGGATGGCGGCAAGGAGAATCTTCCCCAGAAAAATTCTGGAAAATGTACAGTATTGAGACATACCTGAATTTGGAAATACTATAGAGCCACTATTAATATAATAGTAAAATATGCAGAACATGACAAATAAATGACAGGTTGTATAATATTGCTGTTTGTGTAAAATTAATTTTGTTTTGCCCCAAGATTCATCTAAATATTGTGATAAAAGCAAATTGTCACGACTACCATGGAGAAACTACCTGAGAAACAGTAATGTAAACTGGCTAATGCCATCTTACAGAATAACAGCATAAATACATAGTACAAAGCAGAAATTCAACTCATTGGCCATTTCAAAATGCATTACTGGTACGATGACAATTTCTGCCAAGGTGGGCCCCAGCAGCAGTGGATTCCTCTCCTCTAAGGAAGCTATCAAGCAGGCTGCTGACCCATGCACCCCAGACACAGGTCACAGACCTGCAGTTCATACGCACAATGCTTGAAACACCACCTCGGATGAAATTCACTTTGTTCACGTGCTCAGCCAACACGGCGAGGTACTGCGAGAAAGAAGGCTCAGCCTCCACCACACCACTGCATCAGAAAACACAAGAGAACAAAGTTCTGTTTCTCCAGGACTGTACTGCTACACAGTTCAAGCTCTTCAACTAGGGACAGAATAGATATTTCAGATCTTAGTATCTTCCTACAGAAGTCCAAAAGCTGCAAGAAAAGGGAAGGGAACTTAACTGAAGGCACTGATTCACACAGATTTCAAAAATGGAAACTAATGGAAAATTATTTGACCCTTACCCAAGTGAACTGAACTTGAGAGAGCTTGTTCAAGAATAAAGAAGTCACAATGTCATTTCCCAACCTCTGAGCCATCACATGGCCCCTGATTTCATTTTTAAAATGTCAGCTTTGACATAAAACTTTGACATAAATACTACTTTCAGATTTATAAAATAAAAATCAAATTAGGACATGACATTTCAAATAACACTTTCTTTTGTCCAAAAGGAAGACCAGTCTGAAAAACAAAAAGTCAGCAAACAGAAGACTGTTTTCCATAGGAAAAACATCCCTTGTAATGCAATTTTCAGTCAACACTTAAACATTACTCACTCTGTGGATCTGCACAGTAGCAAATGAGCTGACATCAGAAGAACTAGAGAAAGGAATAATGAGGTGGCATTAGAAGAAAGCTAGAGAAACACAGCCAAATACATAGAAAGCAAAAATGCATTGAAGTGCAGCTAAGTTACTAAGAGCAACAGACAGTATATAAACAAATATTTCTTAGCATCAAATAGATCTAGAGAGAAGGAAAAGATTGCCAAATCCCAACACAAACTCTGAAGGAGTTTTTAGGAAGCATTTTACCTGAACCACAGAGAAATGCGTCATAGCCTGCCTCATGAGGAAATTTCTTCTCGGCTGTAAGTGTCCAACAAAATCAGGAAGAAGTAAACACATCTAGCATGCTGTGAAAACTACTACACTGCAGAATCCTAATTCATGAGATCCACTATTCTGAAGGTTCTTCTCCCCCTCTTCTCAACTCTGTTTCCTTCCTCACCCCTGAAAACTTGACACTCAGTAAAAAGGCTGTGCTTCTAGCATGCATTTTAAAACAACGAAAAAGAAGCAGCAGTTCCATGAATGCCTGAAAAGCTTAGCAAGATGCACATTGAAAAAATTTAACTTTTATGAAAGTCTAAACCATACTGTGTTGTCTGTGTTATTGGTGGTATGGAAACCATTTCAAACACAGGAGGCCCTGTGCTGCAGGACACGATGCTGGCAGGAGAAGCCAGGAAACATCTGCCTCAGAGCCAGTATCACACCATGATCCTGGACCAGCCACTGAGCTCCTGCTACTTTGCCTTATGCTCCTTCTACCTTCCCTTCTAAGACAGCTGTTCCCCACCTCCCCTTGCCCCTCCCAAGGGCTCCTGACTTCACAGTCCAAGTCAGGTTCAGTTCAGCCCAACACAGTGTAAATGCTGTCTGTACCAGCAGCATGAGGCAAACCTGCCCTGCATTTCCCTCAGAAGCTACCAGGGACATGCAGAACTTGGGAGTCCAGGCTCTGGGTCCGGACAAAAATCTGTATCAGCAGCTCTGGGCAAATTCAGCAGACCCACTGGCATTCCTTCATCCTTTGCATGTGGTCACCCAGAGAGTGCAACAAGCCTCTTTTGATCTATCTGACTCTGAAGATTTGCTTAAGAACATACCGTATCTTGAGCAGCCACTTGCAAGAGCTATAACAGGGCACGGTGGACCTTTGGGATTCAGGTTGCTGCTGAAGACAAGTGGATGTGTGATATTTTTGTCTTTTCTCAGTATGTTAGAGAAATGTTACTGTTCTCTAGTGTCCTGTAGCTTCATTTCAAAAAAAGCTACTGGAGACTTTAAAGTGAACTTTGGTAGGCCTCCAGGAAAAGGCCAAAATACTTACTGGAGTAGTATCTACCAGTTTTCTTCCTGGTAGAAAACTAACTCCTAAATCCTTTCTTAGTCTCTTCCCTCACTCAAAACTTGTAAGCAGCAAATTGGTTCTAATTGCATACAAAAAAAAAAAAAGTGAGCAGAGTTAAAACTGCAGGGAAAAAGGTTTACTTGATGGTTCTATTTGAATGAGGAACCCTGGAGGTTAAACAGATATCCCTGAAGTGACTGAAATAAAACAAAGAACAATCAAGCAGAATATGCAGTCTGAAATTGCTAATAAACAAACCCTCAGAATCCCAGTACTGTTTTTAAAAAAATATTAATTTTGCATCTCCTTCTTGGGACTAGGGGATAATAGGAAACAGGCAAAATTTTCCTTTCTTTAGCAAAATTGACCTGCAAAAAAATTAATTAACAAAAGGAGTGTGAAGTAAGTCTCCTACCACATCATGACTATGCTCATGAGGTACAACATCTACTCATATGCTCCACCTGAACATTGTCTTTAGTTGCTGCTTTGGACTCAGTGCAGCCCTCTCTTAGGACAGGTATTTGAAATTAGGATTTCAAATAGACAGATAGAACTGCATCTTACTCATTTCAGAACATGGCATAATCAACATAATTCTAAAGCCGAGTGTACAGTTGTATGCAAACCAAATTTGAGACCAATGAAATTATGGCAATTCAATGAGAGAAGTGACTCAGAACAAAAAATTTACTACACAATTCCTTTATAAGAAAGATGTGCAAATCCTTTGCTCTTAAATTTAGAAAGACAAGGATCCAACTGAAAAGCATTTGAGAGGAGGGAAAGTATGAACATGGGAAGTGGCTGACTGTGAAATATCTTTCCAAAGAAGACATAAGGATCGCTGAAAGCTCTATTGGCCACCACTTACCTGCACAAAACTGCATATGCCTCCACAAGACTAGATACTCGAGGAAACAGACATTTCTATAAAAGAAGAATGTATTAGAAAACCAACCACGACAGACCTTACGGTGAGTTCAATTACTTACATTGCCAGTTTGTTAAATGAGATCTAAAATTAGAACTTCCCAAGGGAACACTGAGAACTGTTTGCAGTTCTGTTATCACAGGGCACTGAGGAAAAATATCCTCTCTCTTGGGTGAAACACAAGTTAAAACGTCAAACAAAATAACCTGTACATCTCACCTTCTGCATAGATTTTGTTACAGTCTTGGTGTCTATGATGACAGGAAACAGGTTGTGAATATTCCTTTTAAACTCCTCATAGCTTTCTGAAAGCAAAGTACATGTGGAGAAAGGCATCAGGAAACTGAGGAAAATCCCATGCAACCACAAATTAATAGGAAAGAGAAGTGATAGCAGGCAATGATGCTCTCTCCAGCATTTAGAACTCAGAAGAGGCAACTAGCCCTACTGCTGGCTAAGCCCTGCAGGTGTCTGTGGTGGCAAACTGCCACTGCACCTCCTGTTCCACCCCCAGTGCAAAGGCAGCAGCCCGGGACAGCAGCTACGCACAGCAGTACCTGGGAGGGGCCGGTAGAACTTGTCGTGGAGGTGCATAAGGTCCATAAGCATGTTGTGTCCCACCAGGGGCTACGGGAGGAATATAAACATAACAGCCCATTGGAGCACATTTCTGAAGAGAGCTCAGAGGTAAATACAGGCACACTCAACAGCTGTAACCCTTTCCTCCAGCACACAACATCCACACACACTCACACAGGAGTCATTCAGGCTGCAAGGCGCACTGGAGAACTATACTGCCTTCAAGAAATAAGACTTGTGGACCCTCTGAAAAGCTATTGTCTCAGCAGCATTCTATTTTCAGTGGAGCTAAGTCGATTCAGGCTTCAGCTGAACAAGGTTCCAGCCATCAGATTTATATGCTTACTTGCAAGGGCAGGGATGGTTTTTGCTGCATATCACCCATAGTCCTCTAAAGCTGAAATCCATCTGATAAGCTGCATACAGAATGTAAGAATTTTCACACACACCCAGACCAGTGGTCCACATGGTCCAATAAACTCCTCTGACACATGCTGAAAAGCACAGCTTGCCCAAAAGGCAATAATCTGCTCATCTTTCTTTGATGGTGACTCAAATTGTAACACGAGGGTTTTTAATATTGCATTTAACACAGCAAAATTTAAAAAAAAGATAAAAATGAGAGCAGGGTTAAGGCATTTTACCTTCTTGACTTTAACAAGTATTTGGAAGAGGTTGGTGAAGCCCCGGGCAGACAGGAGAATGAGCTTTTTCTGACAGCGGTCATAGGAAGAGTTCTCCAGAAGCTGACGATGCTCTGGACTCACTTTTTTCACCATTATCTGAAAAGAACAGTCACTGAGTATCTCAGCCTCCCATGTTAGTTGTATGTACATTGCTTACTGGGCGTCAGTAATGCTGAGGTCAAGTTCAGCTTCAAGGCACTGAAGGACTGAAAAACTGCATCCCCTGGGACCTTGGGACTGTCTCACTTCCATATGGAGATCAGTGCTCCAGTAACTAAACAGGCCTGCTCAAAGTGAGTCTTAATTGTGCTTCTCTACTCAAGAGGACAATTCCTAGCAAAGGGCTTTTCTGGGCACAAATTAACCTAATTCAATTTAACTTGATGGTAAGTTCATAGTACCAAAATCCCAGAAACAAACAGCAATCATACAAGCAGAGTCGCCAAAAGCAATTCTTCAGATAAGAAGGCTGGGTAAATCTGACATTCTGGAGGCATTGGTTATCAGACCAAAGCAGGACTAATGCAAAAAAAAGATTTCTGTAAGCTAATTCTAAGAAACTGACTGATATCATACCCATAACCCATAGTTTGAGATGTCTACAACCATAGTTTTACCACAGAAAATATTGTAATGTAAAATACTAGTAACAAATAGCAAAACAGCAAATCACAGAGTAAAAGTCTTCAAAGCAACTTCATGGCAGAAGTCAGAAAAGGAAAACCACAGAAAATACTAAAACTGTATGTTCTTGTGGAAGTATTAAAGGAGGGACTTTATCAAGTCTGAAGACACAGAGAGGGTGCCTCCAGAAGTGCCCCAAGGACAAGCACTTCCATTTAAAAGGATTTTGGGGTTACTGGACAAACAAAAACCAGAGTTGCTCAGTTTTCTGTATCCCTTTTTTTTAAATCCCACAATCAACATTTCCTTTCTCATTGCCTTCTTCTGCTCCTTGACACTATCATTAAAAGTACAAGCAACATTTCAGAGTCCCTGCAAGAATACCAGTCCTATCTGCCCAGAGAGAAATCCTCTTTTCAAAAGGTCCACATTTCCCTCTCACCTTCTTGTCTCCAAGAGGCTCTGTCCAAACATTTTCAAGAGCCTGCCTCAGAACCAGCTGAACTTCAATCATATGATAGCCTACGACACAAAAAAAAGGCAGCACAAGCTTCAGAGGTGCAGACAAGCCCATTAAGGAAAACACACCATTCCTCTAGACAGACAGACTGACATGTGTCTCCCAAACATATAGAAAATATTCCTCAACATATGGTCCTGGTACATTACCACACACAATGACTGAAAGAAAACAAAACAAACAAAAAACATAGACACACACACACAAAACCCCCAAGAAAACAACAACAACCACAGAAATAAACAAAACACAAAAAAAACCCCAAAAATCACAGTGAAAATTTCAGGCAAATGAGCTTTTGTAAGGACATGGAGGAAAGGAAAAGACTAACTGAAGAGGGAGGAAGGCTACTACTCTGAAAAAGACACTCTCTGGTTTGGGACAGTTTCGGTTTCAGAGCAACAGGCCCAGAAGCCAATCACACAAAGGGTACCAATGCATTTTTCCCCACAACTGACAAGGAACTAACCCAGTCCTCTTCTGAACAGCATTAAAAGAGACACCTGAATCAGTCTTCTTGCTTACTTAAACAAATGTCTTTCTTATCACAGGTGCTCACCAGCGCCAGACTCTATTAAAATATCAGTATTATATCTAGCTGACAAAGCAGATAAAAAGCACAGCACAGTCTCCACCCCTCCTATTGCATACTCTGCAAAAAAAACTCAACAGACAAAGCCTTGAATACTCTGTTCTTCCTAACCTTTTCTATATTATATTCCCTGACCTAGAAGATGAAGTTTTGGGTTCTGTGAGTAAACCTACAAATTATTCCCTGCAAATATTCCCTGTTCTTCAAGTCAGCACAGAAGTTCCTCAGCTCTGCTATAGTGCTCCCACAACATGTATGTGTCTCTAGGGGGCTCCCTGTTGCTCCAACGAGAGGGACTCAACTCTGAAAGGAGGGGAGGAAAATAAACAAAAAAGCCAAATCACCCAGGATTTAAAGCATGTAAAACGTTATCCTGATTCAGAGTGACTACTAATTCTCCAGCTGCTGCTCAGAAGAACAAAATGGAAGCTAATTACAACAAAGCATGCTCCAAGCATCCAGACATCCACTTCTGCTTCAGAAAGACCCACCACCTTAACAGAGCAGAGTAGAAGAGCCCAGAGATGAATGCCTGACAGGAGGTGAAACATAAACTGTGGTAAAGAGTTGTAAAGGCAGGATGGGCACTGGTGCTTTCCCTCTCAATAGAGCAATTTAACAGAAGAAAGGACAGTTATAACCCCAGAGGTTCACAAGAAATGATGAAGCCACTCAGAGCCCACAAGCACTGTTTCATACCACTCAGATCCTGCAGAACCATAGTATCCTCTTCCTTTGCTGCAGCTATCCAAGTGGTCACTTCATCAATAGCTTTCTTCAGGACATCCCTGTCTGCATTACTGATGCTGGATGAGGGGAAAGAGGCAGTGTGAGAAATGCTCTGTACAGGTGAAGCCTTGTGCCTTGCTGTAGGAATGCAAAAGCTTCATTTCCCAACATGCACCCAATTCTCCACAAAATATCCTGTGATCTCAATCTTCCTTCAGACACCATGGCACGCTGGAACAGCTGGCAACGAGCTGTTAGCTCAACAGGTTTCAGTATTCCTACAAAATGTGATCTGAGTGAAGCTGAGCCATGAGCACAGTACTGAGGAGTGCTCACCTGCAGACTTTCCAGGTACCTGCTAAGAGGTGCTGCCTAAGGATCTTCTCCTGTACCTCATTCATGTACGGGATTCCATCTTTGAGGAACTGAGGGGAGACAAAATGCCAGCTTGGTTACATTCCCCTGGATTTTCTCACAGCACATTAGAAAATTAGCAGATTAGTCAGAACAAACAAACTGTAGCTAATCCAACAGGTATGGAGGAAAGAAAAGGGTATTTGTCAACTGTAATCAGTTTTTCTGCTCTTCTTTTACTTTTCCTTTAATAAGATGGTTCCTGCCCAGAATTGCAAAACAGTACTCTTATGGGATGACAGAGTCTGAATTTTATGGGAATTGTGGCAATATATAATATGCTGTAAATTGATGCTTCTGCACCTTCATGGATAGTAAAGACACCTACCAGGGTTTGTTTAGCAAATCCTTAGCTCACCAAGATAAGGTTTTGGGGATTTTTTGAGGCAGGAGAATCTGTCTGACGCTGCCAAGGATGTGGTTATTGCCTTTACATTAGCCAGAAAAAACAGCACTCACTACTCCTGTTGATAACTAACTGCATGATAAATTCATACTTTAGGAAGATGCTATTTACCCCAGAAACCTTAACATTTAGGGATACTAATCTGATTTCTTCTGCAATTGCAGATTTCCTCTGTGTTCTGCACTTCTGGCAGAGATTACATACCTTGTTGTAGTCAAAGCCATAATGAGACAGGAATTGAATACTAGATGCAGAGAGGGTGAATTCCACATCCTTTATTCCCAGTGTTGAGGGAAAGAGAAAAAAGTTGTATGAATGCACCACATACCTAAAATGAAAAGAAAAATATCTCTAGAAGATAATTACAAGAACTAACTCCGCCCAAAGGGAATTATGTATAAAATTTTAACTGCACTATCCTCATTGTAACAGAAAACTGCTTTATGACTTACTTGTTTGAATTTTCTTTTGAGAATATTGCCAGTCCTGCAAGAAAGAAACCTCTGTTGAGATGGCAGCATTTAGCTGGATGTCTACTGATAGCCTGCAAATGAGATGAGGGATGTGGGGAAACCCTCAGGAAATACATGCTTTGCCTTCAGGAATGTCACTGTGCCAATCCTAGCAGCAACTGCCAGGCACCTCCCTGGATTCCTGAGAGCTGAACAGGATGAGCTTTCACTGCTATGTGGGAAAATGAGTCCAATCTGAATCAAACAACAAACAGACTGAGCAAGTGGCAAGAGGTGAGGTGGTGATGAGTCTCTGACTGCATACACAGATGAGTCTGTGGGACCAACTACACTACAATAGTGTTTGGAACAAGCTGGGCACCACAGAGGACTAAAACATGGGGTTTACTTCTTAGGTTCTTTTTTCTTCTATTAATCCCTAAAAGGCATATGAAGATCTTACATACTCCAAGACTTTCAACAATATTTCAAACTGTTTTCAAGCTTGCTTCATGACTCCTTACTGGTTCTTAACTGCCAATAGCTCTCTTCCACAGACCCTTTCTCATGATTTGTTATTTTAGGAATAACAGAAATAGCAGCCTTCATTTTCCTCATAGTCCCCTTACTCATAATGCAGTGTATCAAATGACACAGCTTTGAACAGGAGCTGCTGTCATATGCTTCTTGCTTGCATCCTCTGATTCAAAAGCCTTGTATTTTTAACTGTGACCTTTAAATATGGTCAACTTTAGACCCGTAAAAACAATGCAGCCCACCTGACTTTATTTATTAAAAAGCTGATAGTGTTAAACATCGGGGCGGAGGGGGGGTGAGGGTAACCCAACAAGCAAACGTCTCTGAATAAGTGAATTAAGGGCAGAGGCATCTGCAGAATGCACCTGATAGCAAAAGGCCAGTTACCTGTACGACCTCGGGAGATCACTTTCCGTGTCAGAGCCGCACTTACCGAGCTGAACCAGAGTGAAGCGCTGAACACTCTGCCTGGCCTTCCCGTACCGCTCGGCAGGGGAGTCAAACAGGCTGGGAACGAAACCAGAATTGGGGAGGGGGGACACAAGAAGGGTTGCTATGCACAGGTTGTTCTCACAGGGCTAGAGCAACAAGTCTCCCTCACATTTCAAGTCCAAGAGCTTTACCTGGGCTCGTTGTTTTGTTGGGAAGTTGAATGCAAACCAGTAAACTCCATATCAAGGGCTGTTCAAGTGGAAAGAACACAAGAAAATCTGAATTCGACACACCACCAGGACGGGGGTCTCTCACACACTTCTCTTCACCGTAACCTTTGTCAAACCACAGGAAGCAGGCTCAAGAGAAAAAGTGAGGGGCTCACACCTCCAGCTGCCTGATTCCTGAGGCAGGATGAGGCACGGACACGTTCCCCACGCCCCTCAGGAGGGGCCTGCCTCACCCTGTGCTGTGTCCGTGCCCCTAGCCTGAACCCCAACACCCCTGGCCCCCAGCCGGCCGAGCCGAGGCCAGCACCGCGCTTGGGGTTCTCTTTCCCCGTTTGAATCCCCGCGCCTCAGTGCTCGCTGTTCTGGGCAGCAGCGCCATTATCGGCTGCCATACCCCTAAGTGCCCGGGCCTCCACGTCGGGCAGGGGCCCTGGGGGGCCGAGGGCAGCACTGGGGGCCAGACGAGACGCCCCCGACGCTCACCCACGAATGCGGCGCGGAGGATGCGGCGCCGGAGGCGCGGCAGGTGCTGGGCAAAGCCCTCGGCGCCCACCTCCATCGCCGCCCTCCCGCAGCCCGGCCCGGCCGGCGCGCCTGCGTGCCCGCCGCTGCCCCGCGGGGCGGGCCCGATCCGTGCCAGGGGATGGGAAAGGCAGGATCCTCCAGCGTGACCCGAGCGCTGGGAACGAAGGACCGGGAGGTTCAGGCTGGAAACTGGAGAGGCTGCGAAGGCGCCCGGCACAGCCCCCGCTCACAGGGAGCGCAGGGGCAGCTCCCACTGCGCGCCTGCTGGAAATACAGATCGCTCAGGGGCCGTCACTATCTGAGAGTTGCTATTATTATGAATCGACAACTCGGTAAAAATCTAGTAAAACAGTGGGTTTTTTTCATTATGTCTGAGTATTTAATAAAGATGCCAGAAGCGGGCCGGGCTCACCCCGCACGTTGCTGAATGCCGGCACAGAGCATTGGCGTTCCCTTCTCCTGCCCAGAGCACACACACACACGAGGCAGCAGGCACAGCACCGGGACACAGGCACAGGAGTGGCACTGACCAGGCTGGCCGCCCTGAACTTGCCTGTCAGAGGGTTCCAACACATTTTCTGTGGGGATTTCACAGCCTGGTCGTAGTTGGGAACTCTGCAGAGCCATCAGGCAGAGATGCTGACAGCACCAGCCTGTGCCAAGCAGCAGACAGTGACACAAGGGGTGAAAGGGGCTTCTTATTCCCTATAGCATGAATTTCTGCAGCTTGTCTTGTAGACCTATCCATGTGGTTAAGCAATTAGAACCTCAGGATTGCAAGAAAGATGCAAAGAGTTGGGGGAGTTTAATATTTTCGTTAAGACTTTGTGCATCTTTATCACTTTATCACAGTTCTAAACATTAATGTAATGTCTACAATTTGCTAGGTTAGACTGGCAGTATACAGGGATCAAATATCAAAGCATTTCCAGAGTTCAGGCTGGAACAAACAAAATCAAATATTAAAAATAAAAATATATTTTTAAA
>WBNQ01085106.1:0-12137 GCA_013401375.1 Spizella passerina
TTAGCTTGACTTTTTAATAAAATTAATAAAAATAATCTGTTTTGATACACCATTTTTGCTCGCATCATGGGTCAGTTTCTCTAAAACAAAGCTGTCTCTGCTAGTCACCAACAGAACTGTGGTTCGTTCAATGAACTGCTGTTTACTGGCATTCCCAATAAGTGGCTGCCTTAGGAATGTTATTGCTACCAACATTAGACACAGAATAAGCAATTGGACACCTGATTTAAAAGAAAATAAACTGTAACAATATTTTTACTTGAGTGCCTTTTGTCTCAAAACAAAAAACTCAATGCTTCACCCCTAGCTGGTTAAACATCATTTTATCATCTGTTTCCTCTGAAATGAAAATTAATTATTTTCATTGAAAATGAAGAATGAAAGATGACAAGAATTATGTAAGAAGAAACAAGACTTGTAGTAGTTTATTTAATTCTAAACAAGAACGATGCCAATAGCAGATCAGCATTGGATTTTAATACCAAGTCCACAGGCTGTCCTAGGCAAATTTGTCCCTTGGAGCTGGTCGGGGATAGCATGGGAACAGTGCAGAGAGGCAGCAGGTGTGCCTGTCCTGCCACCTGAAGGCTGCATCCAGAGATGTTTCCAGGCAGACAATACTGTGCCAGGCCAGTACCCATGCAGGGGTTACCTCGTGTTTTCACCTGCACCAGTTGCTGCCTACAACATGCGTCCAATATGTGTGTGCATGAACTACCCCAGTCACTCAAGGCCACTCTTCAGATACAGCAGTGCTCTCTTCTGTGTGCTTTCTACAGGAGTGACAGTCTGTCAGTGACACTGGAGCTGACAAGGGATCTCAGCTGTTTCCCTAGCAGCCACATTCAACCCAGCCCTGAAGCTGGGCATTGGGATGTTAGCTCTGTACAAAGGATTGACTCACCTTGAAGTGTTTCCCAGCCCATCTGCAACAATGTGGATGGTCAGCCTGCATAACACCCTCTATGTTTTCATTCAAATATTTGGCCAACCATCCTGCTACATTATCAGTACTAGGTCTGCCAGAGTATCATGTAGGTGGTGTCCCCCATCAGAAGACGAGGCAGATGCTGCTCGCCCTAGACTGAGAGCACAGTGCAGTCCTATGGGCCTTGCCATTTCATTTGCCAGGGAGACATTCAGCCAGTCTCTCATGTTGCACTTGTGAGCTATCCTCCCCTCCATTACCTTTCACTGAGTCAGGGCACAGCAGAGTAATTCATATTCCCCAGTGCTGCAGCTGTTTTTGACAAGTTGTGATGAACTTAGCTTACAGCCAGAAAAAGCTGGTTTAGATATTGCACTGAAGAATCCATACTAACTAAAATCAGAAATAATTATTCTGTAAGAAATCAGTGGTCTCTGTTGTTAAAGGGGAATTCATGCTCAGTAAGCTTTCTACCCTTTAGGTGGTCTTCAAGGACTTAGAGGATTTTATGCATAAAGGAATTTATAAGAATCTGATCTCTTCCCTGACAATGTTATGAGATGCCCACAGGGCACCCAGAAAAACTTGTCATTGTCTACAAGGCATAAATTTGGATTAATGCTGGAAATGTGTGCCTAGGAAATAGCTGTTTTAAAGCAGTTAATCACTCATATTTGCAAACTGCAAATTTAGGCAAATAATATATATGAATCTTTGTTATTGCTCAAAGACACAAAGTATAATCAGGAATACTGTCAATAGATGTACCAAATTCACCAAACTTTCTACCCTACACTGCAAAAATCTTTCTTCAGTGGTATGAGTTAAGCAAATAAGATTTGAGAAAAATTGAAGTGAAACAAATTAAATCAAGGAACAACTTTGTAAAAAAATCCTGTACATTTTAAAGACAAAAATTATGGGATTTTCGAGATGCTATTTTCTTATATTGTAAGTATCTGTGTAGTCTGATTAACTGAGAGTCTTTTGCTCAGGAATGAAATACCTTATGAATAAATGGGAAGAATAAAAACAAAGAAAAAGTTCACCTCTTGCCTCACAGCAAAGGGAGGCAAACAAAATAAAATGTTCCTGTTTTAAACATTGAATGAGCTAGGTTATTTTAAACAAAGCACTCAGCTGGTGCTACAACAAATTAATATGACTCATGTTTTTCATATGTTAACCACAGGAAAATGTAAGTTTACATGCTGGCTGTAGAGCTGCCTTGAATTCAAGTTATGTTATGTAGAGCCCAAGTCAAAAATTTAGCCTGTGTCATTACTTGATGTGATTTATTTAGGATTTGATATTCACCTTTTGGACAAATTTTCTCCTTTCCCTACAACCAATTTTCCATCAGTATTTGAGGGACTTGGAAAAAATTTGAAAAAAAAGAGTAAAGGAAATTTGCATTTAGAAAATTGTGGAATACCAAAAGGGGATGCAGTCATACAGAGTTGTAAATATTTAAAATATTTGTGCAGAGCATAGAAGCTGATGTCAAATATGTGAGCAGTATGAGGTTCACAGCTTTGCATCCTCTGGGTTCAGGTGTTACTGGACTGCAGCACAATATTCTGGGGAATGCAGTCATCAAGTCTCAAACAGAAGTGGCTGCTGGTGTGCAGTACAGAAAACTCTCTCCTAAGTAGGAGGCTGGCAACAGCATCCCTGTGCATCTGAGCCAGTGGACGCACAAACAAGGTCAAACACATAGTCTCAAAGTTATCCCAACTCAGAGACTTTTCTCCCCAATATTATTCTCATGGGAAAAAAAGAGTCACTCTTCATATGAATGCATCTCCTGCTGGTGCCTTGCCAATGACAAGGTCCCACCACTGCAGTGACCATGCAAGGATGAGCTGGTCACCTTCAGGGCAAAACACAAGATGCATTTTTGTTGTACCTCAAGCCACATGCATATTGTTCCACATCTCAGACTCTCTTGAAACAGAAAGAAAAACCATGGACCTATCAAGTAGGTCAAACAAGGGAAAGAATTAGTCCTGGGAGAAGCACAGATTACCTATCTAGACTACATCAGTAGTGAAGGCACACTCATTTTACAGAAGCTAGTTTTGAAGAAGGCTTAAAGGCATTAGTAATGAAGCTCAGATCCAGCTCAGATCCTGGCGCAGTCACTTGTTTTTATTGTGCTGAAACCACTATTTTACCTGATATTCTTACATGGGAAAGAATACAATATTGATGTAACTATTTCTTGGAAATTAAGGACATTCTATAAGGTAGAATAATTCATTCAAATACATAAATTTGAGAGATCATATTCAATTACAAGTAAAATTTGTTCCTAAAATTTTATGGATTCATAACTCTTAATGTACTGCAGCTGATGCTATATACATTTAGTATTTCTTAAATCTTGAAAAGTCTACACATGTTTCCCAAGAAAAAATTTATGGATCTTTTATAGACCAGGTTTCCAATTGACTGATAGAGGCGACTATGTATAGAAGGCTCATTGACATTCTACCAGTTCAAAGAGGTGTCAGTGCCAAGGAAGTTGTTGACATTAGCAACTCTCCTTTCTGTTGTTGAAACAGCTCAGAGTGGAGGAACAAGTTTTATACAAACACATACAAGGTGTGTGCAAATACCTCTATACACTGACATTGGTGATACATTTTTTTTGCAGGTGGACATGCAATGCACAATCAATGTCATAAATTATTTCGTGTTTCCTATTTCCACATCATTTCAAGCTATTTTGAAGCTGCTTCATACTGTTTTAGCCATTTCAGTGATAAGAAGTTGACTGAAGGAAGCAAGTAGGATCCATGTACTACTTTTATTTCAATTCTCATTGTGTAGAGGCAACTTTGGCTAGAAACAGTACAGTCAATATTATATAGTAAGAAGACAGTAACTTTTTGTGTTATTCCATTATGATAAACACACTTATGAAAGTAATAATGTGGATAAATTTGAATGCAGGTAAGTATAATTTTATATATTTTTATTTGATTACAAATCTGGACATAAATTCTTGGATAAAAAAATAAAAATCACAAATTTTCAGGATTGTTACTCTATAAGTCTGAGAAATTGCTATAACTTATGATTTGGTGTAGCTAGAACGAATCTGAAAGTCTCCTGAAATATCATTCAGACCTTGTTTTCATGATTTCACAATCTGTGCTCCTCTTTAATAGGCATAAAGTAAGGAGTAATTTTAATGTCACATAAATTTTTAGAATTTTTCGTAAAGAGTTAAAATAATTGTAATTCATAAATTAAAAAGGTTGTGTGAAAGTTAATATAGAGTTTCACCATATTGCTACCACTTCAGAAATGGAGTTGTATGTAGTTCCTGCTGTGATTGTATAGGCTCCCCACCAGGACTCAAAAGGAATAAAAGGGCCACCCACTGAGAAGAGGCACCACAGCTGTGAAGCCTAGCTGGCTTAAGGAGCAATTATGAAAGCTGACTGGAAAGGAAAAAAAAAAAATCAGAAACTGACTCCTACCACAGGAAGTCTGGTATTTTGCTTTCCCTTTCTGGAGAAAGGTGGAAATTAGGAGCCTTGTTTGACTTGAGAAAGGAATTAGTTGAATTAATAGATTTGAAAATATTTTAAATGGATTTTCCAAGCGAGAATACCTGTAGGATTGCTTTGCCAGACCTTCTCCACTTTATGCTCAACAAAATTTTAATATCTGGAGACTTCAGAAGAAAACTATGATATATATTCCTGTAACACCTATCTTTTTCAAACCCCATTTGGACATACCAATGGATATTTGTACACATAGATATTATGTATACAAATTACATAGACTGTAATCTTGTATGCAAAAAGGGTCATCAATTTGATTACTGAAAAATAAACACTACGAATGTGAAAGTAAAACTTCCAATGTATTTTTTTTCTTGAAATAAAATAATTAGAAATCTTTCAAGGCTCATCTGCTTTACCTGAGATATTTTTAAAACAGGATGAGCTACAGAAAGATGAAAAGAACAACTTTTTCAGCATTTCAGATTATGAATTTCTTTTTGTACCACCCTCTGTTAGAATGTTTTTCTACCCATTGAATGACTCAACTCTAAGTTGTCACAATCCATGAACTGTGAATGGTGTGAAATTCCATACTACTATAATGTTCTTTCCAAGTACTTGAATGCATTAGATTGCCTGCAAAACTTGAAACAGACTTTTGAGTGTGGTTTTTCAAATAGGTTGCTCCAAGACTTTGTACATGAAGTACATAATCTTTTAAAGTTATTCCTTATTTCTCTTCAGAGGATCACTGGGAGAAGTTTAATCCCAAGTATATCAAGCTCACCCTTAGGAGATGATGATTCATAGTCAATCAAAAACATTTAATTAATGCATGCTGTTCAGTACTTTAGAGGACTAACACACTCAAGAGATCTGCACTATATCCAGTCACATTCTCACATGAGAGATTTCTTAAAGAAGAAGAAAGGTTTTGGCACCAGAGAATTCTAAAAAACGGAAGCAAGCTATAGGCAGGATATTGAAGCCTTTCACTCTTGTCATGGTTTAAGCCCAGCCAGCAGCCAAGTCCCACACAGCCACTGGCTCAGTGGCATGGAGAGGGAATCAGGAGGGTAAAAGCTGGAGAACTCACAGATTGAGATACTCACAGTTTAACCGGGAAAGTGAAAAATCTCAATGCAGGCAAGCAAAACAAATTCACTGCTCATTCGCTGCTCCCTGTGCGCAGGCAGGTGTTCAGCCATCTCCAGGAGACCAGAGCCCCATCAGGCATAGCAGTGGCTTGGGAAGAGAAAAGCCACTGCTCCAAACATCCTCTGCCTCCTCCTTTTCCCCCCAAGTTCTGGAATCTCCCTTTGGTCAGGTGGGGTCACCCGTCCTGGCTGTGTCTCCCCCCAGCCTCCCAAGCACCCCCAGCATCCTCACCAGCATGGCAGTACAAGAAGCAGAAAAGGCCTTGGCTCTGTGCAAGTCCTGCTCAGCAACAACAAAAACATCTCTGTATTATCAACCCCGTGTTCAGCACAAATCCAAACCACAACTTCATATCAGTCGCTGTGAAGAAAATTAACTCAATTCTAGCCAAAACCACCACACCTGTCTTCTCATTTATTACTGGTGAAAGTTCTCTGGCCCTGTAACTATGATTTGCATTTTAAAAAATGGAGATGGAATGGTATGGAAACAAATATCTATTAACTTTAGGTAAAAATTTCTGAATTAAAACCAATATCCATCAATTATAACTTGCAGTGCTTCAGTTTTCAAAGCCCTGTGCAGATACCTGTTCAGTGTTGGAATATGAATTCATTTTCTATATACTACAACCTGATTAATTTCTAATCCTCATTCTTGTTCAGTCTGCAGAAAACATACTAGAAAATATCAAACACCACAGAATGTCTGTTTTCTGTATTGCTACTTTTTTCAATAGTATTCACATAAATAGACTGCTCAGTGTCTTAAAGATTTCCTCCAGAATTATACATGCTTCAAATAAAATGAATATTTTTCCTAACTCTGTAGATGGCTTATGATTTGTTTCCACTTCTCAGCCAGGATCTCGCTCTGTCTCCCTTGAGTTGCACTGGTTTTAATTCAATTGTCATCCCTCATCCTCTGATATTTAGGCTAAGCCATTTATTTTTGCATTAATAACTTTCTTAAAATAAAATAAGTGAAATGAATAAAATAATAAAAGCAAAATTCTTTTGGAATTTGTACTACATGTTGGGGTTTTTTTTTGTATCATGCTGCAGCACTTTGAGCAACAAATTACTTTCATCATTAAATGGAGTAAGTTCCATCCAATGACACTGTATTCTATTGAAGTCATGAGCCTCCCCCTCGCCCATAAAAAAAAACCAAACAAAGTATTTATTTGGGAATTTGCGAATTTCCTCCTTAAACTTCATAGTGGCTTGCATTCTCTGTCAACTTAGAAACTTTTTTGCTTCAGTATGAAAATAAGCCCTTGTTAAATTGCACCACGAACTTGAATGCTTCCAAACAACAAATTATTTTCTCTGATGCATCAGGAAGGATATAAATGCTTCACACCTATAGATCTTTCTTCACCAGAGGTCAAAACTGTGTTCAAATAATCATAAACAGATTATTCTCTCTTTTTTTTTTGGCTGGTTAAACTAGTCACCTTATCTCCCTCTATGTTCCTGGAAAAAAGCATTTAACTCTTACCTTCACTGACATTTTTCTTAGGATGAGCTAAATTGTTTCTCTCTTTCACGTCTCTTTCCCATATGTTTTTCTGATGTGTTTTATTATCTTCAAAAAAGGGGGACTTTAGAGGGACTAAATTCAGTGAAATTATTGTCCGCCTTTTTGTGTTTATTCGGTTGCCTTCTCTGTGAGAATCACGTTATTCTCTTTCCTGTGCTATTCAAAGGAGAAAGTGCCTTGACNTGGAGAGGGAATCAGGAGGGTAAAAGCTGGAGAACTCACAGATTGAGATACTCACAGTTTAACCGGGAAAGTGAAAAATCTCAATGCAGGCAAGCAAAACAAATTCACTGCTCATTCGCTGCTCCCTGTGCGCAGGCAGGTGTTCAGCCATCTCCAGGAGACCAGAGCCCCATCAGGCATAGCAGTGGCTTGGGAAGAGAAAAGCCACTGCTCCAAACATCCTCTGCCTCCTCCTTTTCCCCCCAAGTTCTGGAATCTCCCTTTGGTCAGGTGGGGTCACCCGTCCTGGCTGTGTCTCCCCCCAGCCTCCCAAGCACCCCCAGCATCCTCACCAGCATGGCAGTACAAGAAGCAGAAAAGGCCTTGGCTCTGTGCAAGTCCTGCTCAGCAACAACAAAAACATCTCTGTATTATCAACCCCGTGTTCAGCACAAATCCAAACCACAACTTCATATCAGTCGCTGTGAAGAAAATTAACTCAATTCTAGCCAAAACCACCACACCTGTCTTCTCATTTATTACTGGTGAAAGTTCTCTGGCCCTGTAACTATGATTTGCATTTTAAAAAATGGAGATGGAATGGTATGGAAACAAATATCTATTAACTTTAGGTAAAAATTTCTGAATTAAAACCAATATCCATCAATTATAACTTGCAGTGCTTCAGTTTTCAAAGCCCTGTGCAGATACCTGTTCAGTGTTGGAATATGAATTCATTTTCTATATACTACAACCTGATTAATTTCTAATCCTCATTCTTGTTCAGTCTGCAGAAAACATACTAGAAAATATCAAACACCACAGAATGTCTGTTTTCTGTATTGCTACTTTTTTCAATAGTATTCACATAAATAGACTGCTCAGTGTCTTAAAGATTTCCTCCAGAATTATACATGCTTCAAATAAAATGAATATTTTTCCTAACTCTGTAGATGGCTTATGATTTGTTTCCACTTCTCAGCCAGGATCTCGCTCTGTCTCCCTTGAGTTGCACTGGTTTTAATTCAATTGTCATCCCTCATCCTCTGATATTTAGGCTAAGCCATTTATTTTTGCATTAATAACTTTCTTAAAATAAAATAAGTGAAATGAATAAAATAATAAAAGCAAAATTCTTTTGGAATTTGTACTACATGTTGGGGTTTTTTTTTGTATCATGCTGCAGCACTTTGAGCAACAAATTACTTTCATCATTAAATGGAGTAAGTTCCATCCAATGACACTGTATTCTATTGAAGTCATGAGCCTCCCCCTCGCCCATAAAAAAAAACCAAACAAAGNAGTCACCTTATCTCCCTCTATGTTCCTGGAAAAAAGCATTTAACTCTTACCTTCACTGACATTTTTCTTAGGATGAGCTAAATTGTTTCTCTCTTTCACGTCTCTTTCCCATATGTTTTTCTGATGTGTTTTATTATCTTCAAAAAAGGGGGACTTTAGAGGGACTAAATTCAGTGAAATTATTGTCCGCCTTTTTGTGTTTATTCGGTTGCCTTCTCTGTGAGAATCACGTTATTCTCTTTCCTGTGCTATTCAAAGGAGAAAGTGCCTTGACAAGTGTTCCAGTCTAACCTTGTCCTTCACATTCTGAACTGTGATACAACAATCTTATGAAAATTTAGAGATGTTGTGTACAAACTGGAACTGCTTGCTTTCTTTTCTAAAATCCCCAAAACCACCATGACCTTTTGATACATTAGATGCTTGAGAACATTCTTGGCCTGCTGTTGTATACATGCTGATTTGGAGATTCAAAACAAGATGGGAGACAAAATGAAAGCATTCATTTTTCTGCAATCTTAGAATTAAAATGTGTGTACACAAGAAAATGGAATACATCCTACTATGTCAAAACAGTCCACCACAGGAGGATAGTGTTTTGCTATACCACTGAAAAACAAATAGAGAAATTTTGAGGTAGAAAACTCAGTCTATGTGAGTATAAACAGCAGACTATGCTGCATATATAAACAGAAGCGATGCATTTATTCAGAAACAAGCATACATAAAGCCTCTGCATTAGAGTAATCAAAGTATTTTATGTGAAAGTTTTACCTTTCTGAACAACAAGATAGCAAATAAGCACAGAGCAAAAGCCATTTGGTTTCATCAACTGAATGTAACTCCTCCACAGATATTTACTTTTCCTTCAGTCTCACATTTCTCTGAAAACTCGGTATGTTAAAAAGTATAGTTCAGGGCTTTTCTATTTACACAAGGTTTATCATGGTAATGCAGTCTGCCATTCTCTACACAGTCACATAGCCAGATATGAAACAGTTGGCTAAAAAAAGCCTGATTCCAAGCTTTCCTTATATGGCACATCATTGGCAAATGCCTCTCATGGATATCACAAGAATGTAATTATTATGTCATGGGGTTTTATCATTCAGATACAGTCAGTATTAGTCTGTTTGAGTCTACTGCATGGGACTTTGAGTCTAGACAAAGCATGAAAGCAAAGCATTGGCTGACAATGCTTTTTGCTGTTTCAGTTATCCTCATATGTTAGCGAGTCTGTATCATCTCCCTGATCCTCTATTTTATCATGAACATAATGTATCTTCAAACTGACTAGTCTTTGATATAGTGCCAATGCTGAGAATTTCTGGGACTTCCAAATAAGAAGTTTCTACCCTGTCCTTACAGATATATTGGTAATATAAACAAATATGCCACAATATCTTGGCAAACAGTAGCAGAAGAAATAAATTAGAAGCATATTCAAGGGAGTAAGGAGCAATGCATACCGCCTTGAATTTTGGGGATTTACTTGAGTGTGGCCCTCATGTCAAAGATGTGCACAATATAGACATTAGAATGTTAATGATAAGGAGAATTTAATGATCTGTGACATTATGACTAGGAGCCTGTGTAAATAGCAGGACATACTACAAAAAATTTGGAGTATGAAGAAATTATTGTGCTTGATTTAAGATGGACACAAAGGAAAAAATTGATGAAAATGCAAATATATTTTATAGTAAACTGTGTTCAGGGAATGAGACCATAGTCTACAATACCTTTAGTCAGCAGGAGGAAAGGACAGTACTCTCTAAACTCTAGTAGCAGAATTATCCTTGTGCCCTTGCTTCATGTCTGGAAATTTTTCTTTCTCAGATTTAAGTGCTATGATGATATGAAACATAAAATGGTAATATTAACATGGTTCTGCCAGAGGAAATAGAGCAGAATTTGTGCTCACAATAAAGCCTAGCTTTACCAAGGTCATATATATAAAAGCCCATCTTGAGATTCTGTTTCTTGCAAGCCTCTAGTTTGCTTCAAATGAAAGAAAACTTGCAAGTATTCACTTACATGTTGCATTTGAGACATTATAAATCAGTTAAAAAACTTTAAATTTGATATAATACCTTTTGTGTATTGTAATTTTTATATGCATATAATATCTAAAAATAACTTCCACCAAAAAATTATGATAGTTTTAGGAAAAGAGGCTACTTCAATACCACTTCCATTGAGGCTCTCTGTTGCAGTTTAACTTCACAGATCATTTGAATACATCATATTTAAGATTCAAATATAATAAAAGACAACTCTAAATTATGTCTAATACTTCAGTAATCAAGTGCAGACAAATGAAGTAGGCATTCATGGTCTCAATTTTCTAAGAAGCTGAATAGTTGCAAATTACAGAAGACATCATTCTATCCCATTTCAAATACCTTTATCTTTTTCTTTATCTTTGTTGCTAGGAAACAATTAACACATTATTTGGAACATAAAGTTGTTAACAATGCATAATTTTGTTATTTAGCCTTCTTTTTTTACTTATTAACCCTTTAAATATTTTCCTGTGCTCAGTGAAGAGAGAAAATATATTCTAGCATCCAAGAAAAACATTATGTTTAAGATAAAAATCCGTTCCTTATTCACATGGTTGAAAATGCTTTGGCAGTCCAATTTACACCATCTCATTTGTTATTATGTCTCACAACATGAGCCTTTTAAGCATTAAGGATTTCTCTGAGATTTCTTTGAAACTAAAAGGGTTGATATCAGCTATGCATGGATGCCTTTTATATGGTGGTACCACATTTGCTGGAAAGTAATTTAAATATGCATAACAAGTTTCTGGGGTTTATTTAAGCATGAATTATCAATAATTCATTTGTTAAAGAAATTGGTGATTCCACAATTAAAAAAAAAAAAAAAACAACAACAAACTCTGGCAGGAAGGTCAGCTTAAGAAGTTCTTGCTACCTGCTTTAGTCATGGTCATGAATTTAAAAAATGGGTTGAGTAATCTTGAGCCCATATTAATTCACTTATGCAATGGACACAACGAAACAAGCAGCGTGTTCCTGCACAGGGTTGGACAATACAGCCACACAGGAGGTAAAAATGTTTTAAGCCAACAGCATTAACTCCTTAAACTATCAAACTGAGGTCTCAATTCAGAATTGGCTTCAACCTGTGCAGACATTACTAAATGTAAGGTGCAATTCTGTGCTTTCAGAAATGAATGCGAATGTATCATATAATGTCATAGATATAACTTTCAAATCATTATTTACAACTAAGATTGGTAAATAGTGATGAAAAGTCATTCTCACATTACTTAATAAAGAGCACCCTTCTAAGGAAAAACATTTTTGACAAAGCTGTTGAATGAGGTCTATATACCAAAAAGCAACAGCTCAGAAAGGGGAGAGTCACAGTGGACAAGCAGCTAAGAATATTCCAGCATCCCTTGTTAATGTAAATGCACAGGAATATTTGAGAAGAGTTGAGAGATTACATTTTCCTTGATTATACAACATTAACAAAGCAGAATA
>WBNQ01085109.1:7932-17979 GCA_013401375.1 Spizella passerina
TAAAACTGAGAGTATATTAGTAAGTATTTAATTTCAAAAAGCAAACACTAGGTATGGATTAATGTGTGATTCTGGAAACACTTAACTATTCACAGATGTAAAAATCTTGACGGAGAATTCAAACTTGCAAAGACTGCTAAGAGTCTCTTCAACAACCACAATTAAAAAGTCCCAGGTCACTAGCAGGACCTCACCTGATTTAAGTAATAATGTAAGCAAGAGGTTTTGAAAGGTTTTTAGATCAATTATGTATGAAAACAAGGGCTCATGTTGTTTATTCTGTTCCCCCACAGCTTTAGGGATTATTATACAATTTCAGCCATATGTGATACAAGGTTGCAGAAATACTAATTTTTCCTTTAACACAAAACGTGGAAGAGATTCTCTTAATATTCTCTGTAGTAGTCAACACTTGTACCATTAAAAAACAAGGAATCAAACAATGGAATAAGTATCTAGCAGGAGGGAAGATCTCAACAATTTCTATCTTCCTAGACATTACAAAATCATCTCCACTGTCAGCTTCTGCAGCCCACTTTAACAACTTATCTAGTATTTAATAAAGGCTGATATGCAAACTCAGCGCTGGCTGTAGTTGGACAACCAATTCTTTCATTTCTGGTGTCAGTTCTCATAATCAAAATTAGTTAAGCTTTACTAATGTTGTACTAATCTTTTCTCTTACACTATGAAACTATGCACAAACAGCACAATTAAAGAGCAGTGGAGACTTTTTCAAGACGACATTTGGAGATATTTATTGATCCTATAAGACAATAATGAGAAATGGCTTTAAGAACAACTTTGCTTTTCACAGAAATCCAAATTCATAAATAGTTAACTGCCAGTGGCCTAACAGCCAAAATAAACTGCTCATCATTGTTAGTCCCATTTTCAATCTGAATGATGTTTATATGCTCAGAAACACAAAGAGCTTTCACAATTCTCTGAGCCAAAGGAAAATACTGCTTTCTCCTACTGTTCACATAATGCTGTCATGAAATTTTTTGAGTAAAAGTTTACGGTTTTTAATTATCAAAAAAGCTAAGTTTTATGTACAGTAATAAAAGCTTAACAAAATAACTAAGTATTCCTACATGTTTTAAGTGCAATTATTTCCAAACAGAAAAAATAAAACTAATTTCAACTCCAAAACACTTAATGGAATTTTCAGCGTTACACTAGCAATTATATGACATACAAATTCACTAATCTGCCATGGTTTGTCAAACCTTTCTTTGAAGCTGTTATAAATGCTCTAGCAGGATTATACTGAAAGATAATGTAAGATTAATAAAGTTAGAAAATAGTGTCATTTGCTAATAACGGTTTTCTTATCAAGATTGAGTTTAGGGGCTGCTGAGTAACACCATTTATATAACTGAGAATTGCATTTAATTTGTGACCAGAAAATCATTGTCTTATATTTCTAATTTGAAATAAAGACTTGGAAACCCAGTGAGGCTTTTTTTATTTGAAGGGAAAATTTGTGCAGCGCCAGGAGCTGCTGTGCATCAAGGACACCAGCCAAGAGTGCTCCATCATACACAAACTCTCATTCTTTACACACAAGAGGGCACAAAGGAACATAAGGGGCATGGTTCAAAACATGAAATGGTGTTCTTGGAATAATTTAATATTCAATATATTCTCTTGCTCTCTTTCTCTATCAGTCTTTCCAGCCTAAAAACTATTAGGGCATATGGCATAGAGAGGTTGGATTCTTTAAGACTGAGACAGAACTGACAGACGCTCAGCTGGTGTAAACTTTAACTCAGTACACATATGTTCTTCACTGTATTTGAGTTCTGCAGTAAAGAATATCCCCACTTCAGTTTTGTGAGAGACCACAGCTTGAAAAACAGTTAATGAAAAATGCCGTATGCTTTACACCAGTGATTTTAAAAGTATCTAAGAGACATTTTAAAGTAATCGTCTCAGTTGTTATTTTCATCTCTGACATTTCCCCTCATTCAAATCTCAACCATTTTATGAGCATGAGTTTTGATACTTTGCTTGGGAAACCAGAAAAATTATTACAACCCATATTATTAGAAAAGAAAGATTCTCTGCTGTGTATCTTATTTGTATGGAAAAAAAGCAATACCAAATTGAACACCAATGGCTGCAACACATTTCTTGCTCATTCACATCCGCTGTTACTGAGTTATACCACCTCTATGTTCAATAACCTCATTCAGACATTCACTTCTGCTCTGAGGAGATTGGCAATTAAAAATAATGACTAACATTATGTCACTTGAACAGTAAAGATAATTACATACCAAAAGCTCATTTTAGATGCCAAGAAGTATACTTTTATTCCGATAAAACTGTCGCAGAGGACACATTTTGGAAGATCAGAAAAAAAACATCCAAGTACTTAAAAAGCTCTCTTAACTAAAACAAGTGTCATTTAACCTCAAATTCTCTCCAGTCCCAAACCAGTTATCAAAATCTAAAACAAAAATACTGATTGCCCCCACTCAAGTAAAAACATGGTTTCCCATTTCATAGGATGAATATGGCATATTATATGTTATTAATGGCTAACCCCACAAAGACATAATTACATGAACATGCAAGTTTCAGGGTATGAGCAGTTTCATTCATACCTTACATTATTTTTATCATATATCATATGATATCATATGATATCATATATCATTTATCATATAAAGAGACAGCAGCAGTTCTCAAGTGAATTATTTATTTTCACTGCTGATTTACTGAAAAAGACAGTGCAATTTAAGGAAAGTCCTTTGAATTGCTTTGAGATTGTAGAGACATAAGAAAACAGATTTTAAGATTTTTGGATTCTATTTTTCTTGCTGGATTTATACAGCCAAATTCCATAAAGATCCAGCAACACAAATAAAGAGTGTTTGAAAATGGCACAATGACTTGTGAACTTATACCAACTTTAAAAGAAAGGAAGAAAAGCTTAAGAATGTTTTTTTGAAAATGTGAAATAAATGTTTGATTTATTCTTCTCTACCTGGATGTTAACTCACATTGACTGTATTAACTGGAGCCTTCTCAATTTTATAAAGCATAATTATTAGGATTAAAATGAAATATAAGACCCCACATAAGGACATTACATTCAGCCTTCAAATTATGATTTCACTAGCGTGATGAAATGCACCTGAAATGTTTCAGCCTGAAAAAAACCCCACAAAACCAACAAGCCTTGGCAGTAACTCCGTTGCAGGGTAAGGTCCTAAAGGGCCTATGAGAAAGCAGGAACAATGAATTGCTATACTGTGTATCTCCAAGCAAATTATAGCTCTGGTTTCTGCCACAGAACCAAACCTATTTTCAGTGCTAAGATTCCAACAAGACACCTGGAATCTCTCTAAGTTCTCAAAATGTTCTTATTTAATGCTGAGGTTACATGTACACAAATTATTCTCCAGTTGGTACCTGCAATCCTGGAATAAATCGAGCATCTTTTTCAATTAAAAGGAGTTGTTCAACACCAGCACTGAGAATGGATCTGGTAATTCCTCCTGGCCCAGGGCCCACCTCGCAAACATGGGCATTCTTCAACTCACCAGCCTGTTTCACTATCTTGTCTGCAAGACACAAAGAACATACTAAGCCTTTATTTTGCAGAAGATTCAGCTCACCAAGATAACCTCATTGTTTACTGTTACACAAGCACAAGCATGCTTATCTCAGAACAGACATAAACAGTGACACATCCCAGCTAAATCATCACGCACCCGCCAGACTGCACAGAATTCAGATTTGTTCCATACTACAAGATACACTGAGCTATTTAAAAAAACCACCTATTTTTAGTTTTATGTCTTTAGTATTTGTTGTGCTTTTTAGAGACTCAAATAAAAAGAGACTATCACTCATCTGTACACTAGCAATACTATTGTGCTGCAAGCAAGCGCTTATGTCCAACATCCTGAAGTCTCACTACTTGTCCTTATAAAGGAATTTCACTACAACACCTCTATTCCAAGGCAGTTTAAGAAGTAAGAAGGATACAGTAAAGCTCTTTGAAGATTATATTATATACAGAGCAATTTTATGAGGGAGAAACTGGACTAAATAAAGAGCTGGAACACAGGCTATAATTGGTAGCTATAGAAAACAGGACAGTTGAAAGGTGAGGAGGGAATACCCACATGTAAGTGAAATGATACAACATTAGGAAGTATTGTAGACACTGAAGAAGACAGATTAAGGACTAGAAAATTTAGCTAATGAAATGAAGGGATCTTTGGGAAGCATGGAGAGAAGATATTGACAGAAATTATGCTGCTCACTCCATGATCTCTTATGTTTGCAATAAAAAATATCTGAAGACCTGTCTGCTTGTAAAGTTTTACTGACAGCATGTAGACATCTTTATTCCGGGGTAGGAGTCTGGTTGCTCAGGAAGTGGAACTGAGTTTCATGTTCTGAATTTTTATCAGTCTGAATCATCAAACAAAATCAAACCTTTAGTTACATGAAACTGCACTGCATTTCTAAATGCAAAATCTAGCCACCATTGTGCCAGTGAAGACACTCAGCCCTGACTGACAGAACAGTGCCAGCTTTGTCACCCACCGCTGACACAAAGCTGAAAAAAAAATGAATTGCTCAGAACAATGCAACTGGTTCAAAAAAGCCACACATCTGATAAACTGAGACAAATAACTCTCCTATCTACAGCACACAGCAAACTCTAAAGAACCCAATGTGTCACATACTTTCTACGATACAGAATAATCTGAAAAAAATGCTAATTTTTAAGTCAAAGTTATAAACCAAAATAGTACTCAAATGACACAAGTACTACTTCAGTTTTGATTTTTTGCATTTCAGTCAATAACCCATATTTAATTTAGGAATACAGTTTTAGAAGAGGTCTTTATTATAAAGGTTTACCATTGAGCTGCCATTACTCTGACAAATGCTGTTATGCAAATATCATGTCCTTAGCTGTACTCCGGATTCTGACAAAAACTGTGATATATATTCAATGTTAACTAAAAATATTAGAATAAAATATGTAACCTGTCAATCGCAAATCCAGTAGAAAGTTCTGGGAAAGCTGTTTCAGTGCTTTAAGGCGAAAGAGTTTAATAATCTCTCCAATAGTTGGCAGGGGAGGCAGACGGAAAGCTGCCACCTTTCCTGGAGCAGCCATAAGACAAAATTCTCATTCCTTCCTCCTAGGGAGACACCGAAAAGATCATTCTATTACAGACAACGAATTAAAATTATTATTAAAAACAGTACTAAGCTTACAAAACAAGGCGTGATTTACAAACCACTATGGGAGGACTAAACTCCAAACATCACTACTTTGACTTCTGGCTGCAGTGTTTATGCTAGGCACGAATTCGGGGTATTTGGGCAAGTCCTCTTTTGCAGACCTGCCAAACCCTCGGGTAAAACCAGGCCCTCTCACAAGTACTCGATGTCAATCTTGCATTACTTTAGAGCAGTCAGGAAGCAGAATGGCCCGACAGCACCATGTAAACACAGAACGTGTTTAATTCACGTGTCCCTAGGAAAGGCCGGAACAGCTCCCCCCGCCACCCGCGCCCGCTCTTGGCGGCGCCGCCCCACTGCGCAGGCGCACACACCGTCAGCGCGGCTGGGGCGGGGCCGCGCGTGCTGCCGCCGCACGCGCCGGGCTGGGCCGGACCGGGAGCGGCGCGCCACCGCCGCACGGGCTTTCTCTCTCCCCCGCCCCCGCTGCGGAAAGGAACGCTCGGAGCGGTGTCCCGGCGGCGGCGCCGCCGCTCCTCACGGGGCGCAGCGGGCGCCAACCCGGAAGAGAAAGGGCCGCTGCGCTGCGCATGCGGCTGTCCCTGGCTTACATGGCCTTACCTGGCTGTGCACGGGTGGGGCGAGGCTCTGTGCTCCGACCGCTTGCTGCGCGTGCGCAGTGGGTGCCGGGGGCGGGGCTCGGCCGTGTGGGGGAGTAGGAAATTAGCAATGGAGAAGCGCGTTTAATAATAGTGTTCGTATGCGTAATTACATTGTGTAAGTGCGTGTGCATATATTTGCAGGTGTATTTATATCTAGGGATGTATTCTTAAGGCGTTTTCTTGTTTTGTTCGTCCTGAGATCCACTGGTCCCACCAAAAGCCATTTTGGCAGAGCATTTCTGCAATATCTTGTGTCACAGTGGATTAAGGAAGTTCTCTTCTCCACAGCACTTTTAAACAAGTATTTTATTTTAAGTTTCTTTTTCAAATTTGCCTGTAATGATGCGTGTTATTATGACTCCAACAATGTTAAGAAAATATTTCCTGGAAGCTACACTTGGTAAAAAGGCAGATGTAATAAAAGATATTACTAGGTAGATGCAAAGAAATAAGGACGTCAAAGGATCTGAAAAACATAATTTCTCACTCAGGAGAAATAATGGTAGTAATTCTAAATATTTTTCTACGTTAGGCATACCTTCTACCACCAATAGCCTACTCCAGTTAAGTAATAACAACAGATGCTGTAATGCATATTAGTGTTATCCTGTGAAGAAGGAAATGGAAGAAGGCTGACACAATATTTGCATCAATATCCCTTTACAGCTGTGGGTTCAGTTTTGAGATTAATAGAGTTTATTTCATTTGAAACCTATGTGTGTGAGATAGACAATGCGTGTATGAACAACTGGGAAAAGGTGGTGTTGATAGGAGAGAGAATATAATAGAAGGAACCACATTTACAGAGAAGTGAAAATGGATCTAATTAGTCAGTCATTAAAAATATAGGGAACTTTGCAACTGGTGTCAGTAAGAAGAGGACCTGGCCTAGGGTTTATTTGCATACAGTGGAATATTGGTATAAACTCTCATGGTTTTAGTCTTATCTGAAACACTGAAGTTTGGAGTCTGTGAGGTATAAAGTATAATTTTTAATATATATGATTTGAATTTAAAGTCATTATAAATTGAATATAAAATGTAAGCTCCATCTGTTGGTGAAAATGTGGGATTTCAAATTATATTTGCTGCTAGCCCTATGATAGTAGCTCAGTTCCAAAAGGGCTTTACAAGAAATTGATATAATGGTGATTTTTCTGCTTAAAATGTGAAGAAATCTGAAGGAATATGGGCTGCATCTCAGGAGAAGCAAGTAATGAAATGGCATGGGATCAATCAGTTTTATTACCAGCTGAGGCATCCAGGCTGTTTTAGGTCTCAAGCAAAAAAAGATGCCAATTTTAAGGTTTTCTCTATGTAAAAAAGTCACGTCAGAACAATTTTTTAATAATGCATTTTGTACTTGATTGCCACCAAGGCTGAACTGTTTTATCTCACAACCTCAAATCTCCTCAGTCTTTGTATACAACTATTGTTCTGGCATAGTTAAAAATACACACTTTTTCTTGATTTGATGCACTTGCATAAAGTTTCTAGTTTATTTCATGTGGTCATAACTCTTACTGTAATAACAAACTATAACAGATGTAAATTAAATAGGTGAATGAAATCCAGTAATCTTTGCTAATACTTTCACATGTGGAAACTTTTTGGTAGAAAAACTCTTTGCTAAAATAACAATTGCAGTTTATGACTGAAATGTTTTCAGACCATGTTGCTGACCATCGTAACATTGGATCAGTCATACTTCTGCAAGGAATTTTTTGTGTGCAATCATCCTTGTTTATACACTGTTGTTATTAGTATTACTGCTGTTATGATTTGTTTTCTGTATTTAATTGCTGGTTTTCCAGTAAATTCTTATCTCAAATAATAATCTCTGCCTTTTGTCCCTTTCTTATTGGAGGAGGGTGAGGGCAGTGGAAATGGCTGACTGGAGCTTAATTTCCAGCTAGTTTTAAACTATAACAACATTTCTAGAAGGTGTCTCCAACTAAGTCTTGCATATTCTGCAAGAGGAAAGGAGAGCCTTCCAAGCTTTCATCTGTTTATTCTGCTTATTCCAGCCCTTCCATGCAAGGTAGGTAAAATCTGCAGGAAGAGAACTTCCTTCTTGTGGTCCTAACAAAGTTCACAAAAAAGATGTGAGGGAAGGAAGCTGGAAGGAATTTTTTCATTCTGTGAATGCCTGCCACCCACTCTGGGACTCTCCAGTCTCTTTGTCCTTTGATGTACTGGAATTGCTCCTGGAAGATATTTACCACAAAGGTACTGGTGTAACAACAAGGGATTGTGATCACCACTATCAAGGCAGTCCTTAAGGATGCAGAAAGAGAATGGAATGTGGAGAGTACTTGTATAAATAGCAACAATAACACCTTAATGATCTCCCAGACTTTGGACAACTCCATTTTTATACTGGAACCTGGCCCAAGAATCCACTAGACAAGTTCTTTATCTGTTTTCTTTCATTCCTCCAGGGTTAAAGCAGTTAGAAAAAAATCATAAACAAAATAATGCAGAATTTTGGAGTGCTGGAAAAATGTTTTCTTTTGGGAATGGCAGGAATCCACCATCTGCTTATTTCATCATTCGATTCTGTCTTAATCTTAGATGCAGAGCCTGCTAATTTTGAAGCCAATGAAATAGTCAGCACATATTCCACAGATCAGGTGGATGCTCTAGAGAAAGCTAAAGTGAGCATCTGAAGAAGCCAGGGTTGGGTTCTGAGATCAGTTTTGCAGAGACACCATCATGGGATCAGTTGGAATTCTTTTCTTGGCTACAACTTCAGTTCAGGTTCACCTGCCAGCATTGCAAGGGTTGAAACCAAAACTGTGTCTGCAATGATGAAAAAGCATGTTCACCAGTGCCAGGAAGTTAATTTTACAGACTTGCTGAGCTCATTTGTAGATACTCGTTATTTACTGGTCCTATGTTCAGGTTTTTACAGTTTAAAAATAACTCCCTCTAAAAGGAAGTACAGTCTTACTGGGCTAAATATTTTGTTGCTTGGGAATATTGTTACTAGTTTTACATTATGGCATCTTGTTGGGAAAACCAGGATCCACACCATGCTCTTGAAATGCCACACTCCACTCAATTCTGAGACAGAAAAATCTATTTGACAGTTATTTTACATCAAGTTAAGGTAAATAAATTAACAAGATGTAAATGCCCAAATTATATTGTAAAATTATAAGGAAATGTAACAACCAAAAGGGGTTAGAGAAAGAAAATCTTGTATTTTTCACCCTGTGGGAAGTATTTTCATACCACAAGGCCTCTATTCTTCAGCTTGCTCTCAAAGACACTGTTTTCTATTGTTTGTTAAAATAAAATGTTTATTTTTTCTGTTACACTACCTCATGAGGATCCTAAATAGATGGTAGGAGCCCATTGCACCAGGCACTGTGCAAACAAGCACAGTGACTGCACTCTCTCAGGAAGACCAAATAAAATACTGAAGAAAATAAATTTGCAAATGTGAAGAATTTTAGTGAATATAACAGCAAGGAGATGTACATTTGTGTAGTGAAAGGAATTTTAGAAGCCATGACCTGCAAAAAAAATGCAAACTATTATGAAACCTCTTTAGTATTAACTCTGTACAGGCTCTGTAATATGTTTTCTTGCCCTTTGACAGTGGAGGCGATATATTTTAGAGGTCCTGGTTTGAGCTAAGTGTTTTGCTCACTTCAGTATTTATACTCAATGTGAAATAAACCTGAGAATTACTTCAGCTATTTTTTCTGGTAGAGCCAAGTAATTGTGTTGTGGGGAAAATTTTCTTACTTGTGTCAGTCTACCACTGTGGTTTTGTTAGGCCTCATTTTGACCAGGAACAGTGTTTTTCTTGTTACCATTTCAATATTGTTGTGTAGCAAAAACTAAACACTCAAAGAAAAAAGACTTCACATTAACAAAAAATCTGGCAGAAATTTCTGTCCAGACTGCTGGGTTCTTTCCTAACATAACTCAGGAAGTACAAAGATCCATGGCTTTCAGTAATGTCATAGCAGATGGCTAAAAATCATTATATCTATTTTAAAGTATTAGATTTTCTTTCACTGCTCAATTCTTCTGATGTGCCTTTTTATTTGTGAGCCACTTAATCAATTCAGGTCACATTGTAAGGCTCTAGCTGTAGCCATCCACACTAGAAAGTTTATTTTTACTTGACAATTTTGACTTTCACTTC
>WBNQ01085111.1:0-24524 GCA_013401375.1 Spizella passerina
GGTTTATTTTTATCATAGCTCTCTTTCTATTACTACATTCCCTTTTGGATTGGAGGATTATATCTATTTTGGATTGGAGGATTACACCAATTTGTTTTGCTACAAATTCAATAAAAATAAAATCTGAAATGACAATTAAATCCAAGAAAGCTCAGCTGGAGAGCATGTAAAATTCCTCTTCTCTAATTAAAGTCTGTGCAAACCACAGCTTTCAGAAGCATTGGGGAAGGAGAGAATAAAAGGAGCATGTTCCCATTAACAAATTTACTGTAGCTACCTTTCAGGCCAAACAAATTACCACAGAATGTTAACTCAGAGCTTTAACAAGCAGCAACGTCTGCACAGTCTCCCAATTCTGGGAAGGGGAGGAGAAAAGTGAGGCTGAGTATGTGGAGGTGACATGTGCATCTCCTGCTGTTGGGTGTGAAGCCCTTGTCAGGTCCCCTGAAGAGCAGTGAATTTTGTAGGAGCTGAATTCAGTGGACTTTGGGTGAGGTCTCTGATGTGATGAGGAAGGTACAGTAAAGGCCAGATAGTCTCCCTCTTTAGTCTGGGCAGCAGCAATTGGCAGATAGAAGCGCTGTTTTGGAGCCAACACACATGAAACTGGGGGACTGAACAGTAAATAAAGTCAGTGGCTTTCTGTGATCACTCCATGGCAGGCTGCTGCCTTCATCTGCTCATGGTGCTTCCAATGCAGCCACTGAGGAAAGCCACTGGCACTCCTCAGAAGCCAAAAAATTAACAAAAAACTCCAACAACCCCAGAAAAACCAAAGAACTCTCACAACATAAGAGAGCAAAATACAGATGCAAAACTGTGAAACAAAAAGAGGGAAGAAAACGAGATGCATGGAAAAAGTCCAATGAACTGCATGGATAAAACTTTGCACTGCTGCAAACTGAGTGTGACAGGAAAAAAATCAGAGGAAGATACAGGCTCTATATTCCTGCAGAACAGGTTGCAATCCTGAATCTAGGGACAAAACAGGCCACAGGCTGCCCTTCCATATCAGTACTTAAGAGTAGGTATGGATTCACCAGCAAGCAATGCTGGATTGCTTTATCTCAAACCCAAATTTACCTCTATTGGCATCACAGCAGAGTGTCTTCACAGCTGGCTGCCATCAGTCTGATGTGGTAAGAAGATACACTAATTAATAATAGGCTGTATTGCTAACACCTAAGTTTTCCTTTAGTGGACAGGCAGAACAAGATGCAGTTTCATATGGCTAATGCATTTTACATGACCAGTGCCAAACTGGAGCTACAAGTCATGGAATGATTGCAGAACACCCGTCTGTGATGCTGCTGCCCTTTGAGCAGTCAGCATGTCCTACCAGTGAAATCAATGGATCCACTTCACATTAGTCCTACAGGCTGCAGAACTTTTCACATCAGTCAGAGAGGTATTTTGCACCACTAATTTTACAATAAAGATGTTCCAGACAGTGTGCAAGCAACACTTTCCCACTGGAAATTCTTGGTTGCTCCAGGATTTGTGCCTCTAAAAGAAAAACTAAGCACACACACTCATTCTGACAGGGGCTATTAAACTGCACACCTGGCCACCCCCAGCTGTCTGTGAGGGAGCCAGAGCAAAGCCTGATGGAGGCACACAGCTATGAAGGGCACAGGCTCATCTCTCAGGCATCTTCTCCCCATGGACATGCAGTTCTGCTGGGTAATGCAGCCCTGGCAGCTGCAGGAGAATCCCCCTAAACTGGTCAAGGTAAAGCTGTCTCTCAAAACAAAGATATTTAAGCTGACAGAACTACTTGTCTGCCTGCATAATTCTATATACACCGTGGGTTTTGCTGGCATGTCTGTCATGATGGGGAGAAGGAAGTTTTTTCCTCCTGCTGGTTTCATTGATACTGAGCTGTTGGCTAATTTCAAAGTGAAGACCACATTTAGGATTGCAAAATTATACTCTGCTTGAGAGAGCCTCAAAAAGGATGCCTCAGGCATAATATTGGGATTGATGCTGATTAGCTGGTCGAGACAAAAATAGTAATGAAGCCTGTGAGCTCCAATGGAGTGCCTTTGCCGCTCGTCCTTCTCTAATGACGTGATGGCACAAACCACCTTTCCCCAATCCAGTCTGCTGGTCTATGCACAACTCCAGTAGTTAACCTTGACTGGCTGAAGAACACGGCTTTAAATTTGATATTGTGTTCATTTCTAACCTTTGCTGTCGAAAAATATTGAATCTTCCCTCAGCCACTTGCTTTGCATGGTGAAAGACAGATGGTTGTGTTGGATCATTCCACAGCAGAGCAGATGTTGTAATCGAGGACACAGAAATCCTGCCAAATTAATTAGACTCTTCCACTGATCTGGATAAAAAGAACAGCTCACTGGCATTTCAAAGAGGTCTGGGTTATAATTTATGCCACCCTGCCAGGTTATCTTGTGAGAAGTATAGGTATGATGGGGTGTTCTTCTGTGGCATCATATCAGATTATTTTGAAATAGAGTAGAAACTTGATAGACAGATGTCAACTTTTTAATACATTATCCTAAAATGTATACAGGAAAATAATATTGAATTAGCAGAGTAGAAATCTGTATGACATATATTCTGCCATATCAAATGTATTTTTATACTTTGGGGAGCTAAATTTCCTTATATCTAGTGTTTTAGCTTACTTCTTTGTCAGCTAAATTTGCCACACATAAATCCATGAACTATAAGATATTTTTTTGCAGAATGTCACAATCTTTTCCATTAGGTCCATTAGTAGTACTCAGGGTTTGTACACCTTTTTTTGCCTTACCAGAGAATTGTTTCAGAACACCTTGATTTTTGGCACAGGGAAAACATGTCAGGAACATTGCAAGTTTTTGAAAAAAAAAGGTTTTTTATAGAGTAGGTAAGGCATGTACAAGTATGGTATTGCTGAGCTGCACACTATGAAAATAGTGTTCCTCCTTGTGGACCATATTTCCTCTTGGTGCAACACAAAGCAAATTCTCTTGGCAAGGCATCAGCATCCACAGGAAGATACTAACAGTGTTTGGAAAAAACTTGGTTCTAGAAATAAAACTTTTAGTAAGAAAATCACTAAGAAAGAGAAAGGGTCCCTGTGGTTTCCCTGGTTAGCTCCTTGCACTGTTAAAAGGGATCTGTGCACGCAGATAAGTGTACGACTTCTATATTTCTATTATGGCAAACAGAAGGACTTCATTGCATAATCGGACTTGCATGTCATCATTTATGGGGTTTTTTTCCTCCATTAGGATGTAAGACACCTATTTTGATTACTATAGAAAAAAATGTAACAATGTAACATTTCCCAGTACTGTCAAATCTTTAATGCTAGAGTACCTAAATAACCTTGGTTATTCTAGAAATCATTTTTCCTTATCACGTATTTCTACAATACTAGAAAGAAATAAGTAAAAAGTCCATGTATGGCATGTTTTCATACCAGAGCACTGATCCTTCTGTTTAAAAACTGAAACTAAAGGGCAACACTTTCAAGTTGTGCAAAGCTGAGCAGTCCCATTGATTTTCATAGAATATTGTCAGTTAATACAAACTCAAATCTGACACCTAAATTCATTTCAAGGCACATAACAGTGTAAGCATGTCTGTTATCATGGCAGACAGTGCTTAAGCAGTTTCAAACTGTGGTATCACAGACATGTCTAGAAAACACAAAAGCTAATTTTATAAATATTGCTAAAATAGCACCAAGTGCTATGATGCTGTGGCTTATTGACTTTTGTTGTATGTCCCATCTGATTCTCTTGGGAAGTAAGGAGCTGTCAGGAATTTCTTGAGGAAGCATCTTATTTTACAAAATCCTATCCTTTCCCCCGAGTATGACTGAACGAAGCCAGGACAGTTTCCTTGCTCCTCAAGTCTGAGTCAGCAGCTGCAGCCTGTGCCTGGAACAGCTCTGATGGGGCATGCCCTCTTGGTCCTCTCCAAGTTCTTTGCCCATCCTCTCTTGGTGACCACTCTGCTTCCCTGCATGTGGCTCTATCTATGAAGCTTCATCCACAGCTGGGGCTGCAAGAGGTTCCTGACCTTCTCCCCGAGATACTTTGTGCTCAACCCCTTGTGGCTGCAGCACTGTTCTCCAGTCCAGACTCCAGAAGGGAAAAATATACCTAATTTCTTCTTGATTCAGGCAGAAGGAAAGCTCTTCCATCAGGTCATATCTAATGCCAGCTGTGGCCCAGGAATCATGGCACATTGCTGTCTACTCCTAAAGCTTTCAGCACCACGGTGCTGTCATCCATGGTGGAGCCCATTTCTCTGCCTACACTTCTGCCATCTGTCCAGATGCACTGTGTCTCATCTTTTATCCAATAACACAGAAACCTCATCTGGCTGCAAATTTGGAATTTGTCTGAAACCATAAGCATTGGTTAAACTGGACTTTGAATTCACAGCTCTTTCATATTATCCCTACAGTAGCTAAACAAGATAGTGATGGAATTATTCCCTTCTCCTTCCTCTGGTAAAATAATCCATGTGCCAATTACTGCCCAGGCTGCTGCTGCACACACACAGAGTGCCAGCATCTTTTGTTAGCTCTTTCTAAAAGACATGTCTAGTTCCCTCAGGGAAGGTGTGCCTTCAGAATCATCCCCAGCTTGAAGGAAAAGGGCCAGACTTGAATTTTGCACTGTTGCACTTGAATCTTTTTGAGGAAACAGATCTGAGTTAGGTTCCCCTGCTACTCCTCAGGTTATTCCTCAGCAGCATGAGATCAGCATGTAGCCCAATACAGGTTATAACAGGATAACACTTTCCCAGTTATTCATCTTGTCTTAGCCATTAAAACAACCCTTTGGGCAGCTGATCGGTCTCCCCAATAGTTTTACTATGCTAACTCTCCAGGGAAAGCCTGCTATGAAAATATATAGCTCAACAAAGTTAGTTGCACTGTCCCACATCCCTTTTTATTGTATAAAGACATTCTAGGTTGTAGCTTTTAATGCAAATTAACCCAGAAAAAAACTGAGCTGCTGAAGCCTGTCTAGAGATAAAAAATTCTGAAATGAAAAATCTCCACTACAGAAAGGGAGCAGCACAGAGGGGAGGTGTGCTGGCCTGGGCAAGAGGCTGGTGGCAGGATGAGGTGATGCTGCTGGAGCCACCTCACCCCAGCATTTCAGACAAGTTACAGGCAGCCATCTCATCCATGAGAGGCAGCCATTCAGTGCAGGCAAGCACAAAGACAATGTTTCCTGTTAAACAGACATTTAAGATTGTGAAAAGGTCATATCAAAATCAATGGAATTTTTTTCATATACAGTCATGAAATGGTATTTTTTTTCAAACTCCTTACTCTGCTGTAAAATATATGAACCATGCAAGCTAAGAGCAACAGGATATTTTCTTCCCTGACTTGGCTCTATTATATGCTTATTATATTTTCAGGGAAACTGGAAGTTTACAGAGGCTTCTTAGAATAGGAAGTTAAAGATATATCAGAAAATATTAGTGCAGTGTAAAGGGCTTTCTTCCTCTCATACTTTGAAATGTAACTAGTATATCCTTCCTGGTATGGTTTGGAGCAATATATCACACCTTCATTTTTGTAAAGGAAAATCTGCACCTAAGTGCCAGTGTCTTACAGTACTAATCCATTATCAGAATGCCATGCAGCTGATAATGCTCTGGGGCAGTGCCATAATCCATCATGGAGCATGTGCACAGTCTAAGTGTTTCTATAAGGTCCCTTAATAAGCAGAGAGGGCTCCTGCCTTCCAAAAACAAACTAATTTGACATTTTTTCAAGAGAACATGTTCAAGTTCTTTTTCCCAGAATTACAAAGAATTTTCAGGGAGATGCAGAATTTATATTACATCACTATTTATTTTATGAGGTAATTTGAGGATCATTTCAAAATGAGCTGTACCAAAATCCAGATCTGGTATTAAACATAAATATTTGAAAACCAGCTAATTAAAAATGTAATGCAAAATGTCAGAGTTTCATATAGTGAAAGATGTGAGAAGCTGTGTTCTCTCCCTATTTCTCTTACTTCATATATTATTATTCTCAGCTGAATGCCTGAGAACAGAGATACTTTCAACTAAATGATGGTCTTGTGCAGTGGGGATTGTTAGTTCTATTTCGTTCTTTTTCACTTTCTAGGTCAGAAGAAACTCTGGCAGATACTTAAAAAATGATGCCCTAAAGACTGGAATGTGCTTTGTCTTATCATTCATTCTGGATACACAGATAAAACTGGAAAAAAATAGCCAAGGCCTGAATCCCAGCATGGAGAGAAGCTTGCTTCACTTCCTCTCACACATTCCTGCTGTATCATAACCATGGCAGGGGCTGATGCAGCGACCCCCAGCCTGCTCCTAGCAAAGTCACTGAGCACCAGGAGCGCCCCAGGGCTCCTTTCTGGTGCATTTTCTGCTGTAGGACAGGGCTCCTTTCTGGTCCCTTTTCTCTGCTCCAGACCAAGCTGCTCTCACCACCCAAATTTGTTTGGGAATCACCTCATGGCTCTTGATTCCTTACTGGTTTCACACCTGGCACATCTGCCTGCTCCCCCAGCTGCTTTGCATTCTGTGCTTGGCTTTGCTTATGCTGGCTTTACACAGTTGCAATTCAATTGACTCCAGTGGCATTACTCCTGAGGCTAGTGAGGGATGGAGATAAAGGCATCTTTACTCCAAGATGAATGCAGATATGGATTCACAGCCTCCTCATAAGGCAGCTGTGGAAATGTCATAAATTAGGCTGACTAATCTCAAAGGATGTTTATAAAAAATGCTGATGTATCCACAAACAATATTTGGTTCCTTGACTTCTTAAGGAGAAAAATGCACCCATAAAGGAGTACTGATTCCCTGGATAACTTCAATTACATAGAGCATCCAGCTGCTCTGGATTCCTGTCACTGACAGATGGTTTTGGAGACTACTTAGCTAAGTCTAGTACTGAGCTCCTGGCATGCCTGGGATAAAGGATGCCGTAAGGTTTCTGTGTGCATGTGGGTTTTTTGAGATGGTGGAAGGCATTCTGCATTTCTGCTATGTCCAAATCAGAGAGCACCAAGCTCTATGGGAACAGGAGCACCTGAATCCTCCAGCACTGATAAGCAGATAAAAATCTGCTATGATAATATCTTCCGGGGCACAGAGGCTTACTGGTTCCTGGACAGGCAGAGAGAAGGAAACAGATCCACCAGCCCAGGTGTGTGCCTGTCAATGAGCTGGGCTTTCCTCTGCAGCTCCCTGGTCCTGAGGCCTGCATCCATGGAGATGTACCTCAGCACTGAGATGTGATGCTGTGCTTCCGCAGCAGGAAAAACAGCTCTGGGTCCTTGGGACTGAAAGATCTATTTTGCTGAACACTGATCCTACCCAGAGGAAATTCCCACTGGAGTTGAATGGAAGAGAGATTGTAAAAGTAAAAGGTCAGGACAAGGTAAGGAGTGATCCTGGGGCAGAGCCTGGGCCAGGACTCAGGTGACATGAACTCCTGTCCCCATTCACTCGGGCAAATACTCAGTTTACTTCACATGGCTCTCCAGACAGGACACATCAAAGCACCAGACACCAGTGGTTTGCCACTGAACAGCTTTATAAATAGTCTTGTTGGCATTGTAACCAGGTGCCAAACTAATTATCTGCCAAACTGCCAAAATAATTATCTGCTATTTTAAAGTGGAAAATGACTCTTTAATATTGTGTTCTTGTGACAGTCACTGCTGGGTACTCATACGCTGCTACTATGAAAGAAAAACTGAGGAAGTTAGGGCAACATTTGTAAATTTAAGGACTCTAAAAGACTTTTTCTTTTTTTCTCCCAATAGGTCTAGTAAGTGCTAGCAATAATCAAAAGTGCATTTAATAGTTTATGATATCTTATCTCAAAAAAGGATAGAAATCATATATGGTCCATGGGCACATTTTTATGGTAATATTTACTATTGTATATGCACATACTTGAGGGCATAGACACTGCCTGGTGTATTGATTACACTACAGTAAGATGTCTTCTATTGCTGAGTTCCCAGAAAACTACCGGTCAGCACTGGGAGGTTATTTCTCGTCTCTGAAATTTTTGTTTATCTCCTCAAGGCCTCACCTAAATGATGATATTAAGGAAAATTTAATGATGAGTGTTTTTAAACCCCATGGTTCATCATTTTTTCTCCAGAACAAGATCCTGCCTTTGATGGGGAACAACTCCAGTAAGAACTTATGAACTCACTGAGCTCCAAAGGATGGAGTTACCCAACCTGTTAATATTGTGGAGTTAGCATCATGATGCATTAACATCAAAAGGGAGCATTTTGTGTGAATAACACATGTCAGGAAATATCAGAAATCTTTGGGCAATGGCTTAAGACAAGTGTGATACTCTGGGGTGATTTTTGAGGTCAGGGGAGGGACCTGGGATCACCTCCCCAATGGCTGTGTGTTGCATGTTGGGGAATTCCACACCAGTGTCAAACACTTCTCCTTTCAACCCAAACAACTAACTTTTATTGATTGCATACATGGTCTTCCATAGACTCAGAAAAATGGGCTTTGTACCACTTATCTCTTTCTGACAAGCTCTAACATGTTTTAAAATATTTTCTTCCATAAATATTTTTTTTTCATCTAGGGTCTGCATAAGTTCAATTTAGTTTTATCTAAGTGAAGCTTTTTCCTTTGAATGCATCCATCTTGCATGCTGCAGTGCAGTGTCCAGAGAGCTCATTTTGTGGCAGCTATGCCTAGTACAGCAATTTAGCCATGGAAAAAGTAATGCTGCACAAATTTACTGCACTGAAAGTCTAAGGGAGTGTGGCTACATCAATGAAGTTTATTTCAGACACACTTCCTCCTGTCATCTATGCATTTGGTTTTGCTTTGTCAGCTTATTAGTTGTTATTACAGAAATCACATTAATTTATGCCGAAATTCATTCTCTTGTAGAGGCAGAACCTTCCAGAACTAAGCATATAATAACACCAGCACCACAAAGAAAATGGCCTGCAAGCATAACAGCAAAACAAAAACATTATTCTATTAATCAACTGGTCCCAGATTGATTAATAGATTCCGAATTTTTAGAAGTCTGTTAGCACTGGTTGAAACCTCTTGTGTGGCAACTCAATGCATAAACCAGTCAATTAATTTTCACTGGAAAAGTTTTCCTGAACCTATATTACTTAGAAAGTGTTAGTAATGAATGTTCTTAATTTGAAGCTGAAATACCTTTGATCTCACAACAAATTGAGATCCTTGAAGATGAAAGAGGTCCCTGCTATTAGATAACTGGCAGAGCCTGTGAAAATAATGAGCACTTGCACTGAGCTACTGAAAAGGGACTCCAAGCTTGGAGTGAATAAGGATATTCACAAGCTTGGAGTGGGTTAATAAGGATATCATCCATACAGTTCACAAAATTGCTTCTAATGATTTCCCACATTAAGCATTGTTTGAGAAGGAGGTGACAGGTTGATACAAAGGATGAGTAGAAAGGACTTCCCCCGCCCCAGACTGTTCAGTGTCTGACTTGGGAGGAACTGCAGAGTGTAGGACACAGCCATAGATGGGGCACTCACTGCCCACAGGGGAATTGGGTCAATATTCCTGCAGGTTCCACCTCCTCACCCACTGACAGCCTGGGAGTGTTTGCTTTGCAGTGATGCTAAGGCAGGCAGACTTTCAGCTTGCAGGTCTGCTAGCAGCACAGCCATCTGGAACATTCTCTTCTGTTTTGCTTGGAAAGCCTTTCCTCCTTGCATGCCACCCTGTCTGCCCAGTTAGTGCCCTTTGTTGATGGGATCCTGTCAGTGAGGTAGGATGGCTGGAAAATGGGGTGTAACAGGCTTGGGCCTACCCAGAGGAGCTGCCCTGCTCATGGGCTCCAACTCACCCAAGCCACAGGCTGGGCTCACACCACACGTGTCCCAGAAGAAGCCAAGCCCCTCTGGTTCATCACAGCCAAGGGACCATTTCCAGCTTCACCTGCCACCACCACAGCTGGCCTTGCCTCTGCCATCACCCCTGTGTCCCTGCACTGCCAGGGCAGTGCGGCCTGGCATGGGTGCTCCATGGGTGCTCCCTCAGAGCAGCCCCTGCTGCTCAAAGCAGGGCTGTGAACTGGAAACTGTTTACTGTGAAATTGTCTTCCTGCTTTTAAGGAAACAATCAGTTTTTTTTGCCTTTACTGTTATTTGAGTAAAAAGTTCTCTCCAGACCAGGGAGGGCTGGGTGCTATGCAGGTGTTTGTGTCCATTGTGCCCTTTCATCCCACCCCAATATTGCTCACATTTTGCTTGAGAATTCATGCATTCCTCTTGTTCACTCCTCCCTCAATATGGCAATTCTCAATTTATGATAGTTTATTTTCCTCTGAGATGTCCAGCATGGAACTTGCAGGTCATGAATACAGGCAAAAGGAGAGCACTTGCAGCCAGGTTTGAGCCCCATCCTGTGAGGATTATAGCCTTTCTTCTGGTGTAATTTTGGTCCCCTGGGTCCTGGGAGCTGCTGCACCTTTTCTCTAACACACCAAAGTCTCCAGCCCCAGCGTATGCCAGGGTTGCGAGGATCTGTGACAGCAGCTTCACTGATATCTTTTGTAGTTGCTGCTTGTAAGAGTGTCCTTTGTAATAAATTAGAGGACTTTAAAATACTTTTACTGTCTCCAGCCCATCTACCAGCAAACGAAATATGCACAAGAACCTACCACTACCAACTAAAAAAAGTAACAGAAAATGCAGAAAACTTATAAAGGAAAGGAAATTCTTGTTCTGAAAACACCCTTTCTGATTTGTAACAAACAAAGACAAACTGAACCCTGCAGAGGAGCTGAAAGCATAGGTGATTCCTGGATTTCCATCACACCTTCTAGTGTATTCCTGAAAGGACAGAAGCACTGTATCACCCTTTTCTCTTTGTCACAGGGATTGACTTCTAGTATTACTCTTGTTCTCCCTTCAATAACCTCTCCCTGCCATGGAAATATGTGGGTCTACACACACAGGCTGAATATATCCATATAGCCAGCCCCATGTAGCCCAAAGGAGCATACATATTCACACATGGTGGGGTATACAATACTCAGAATACCCCAAATCAGACACCCCTGGGGAGTGGCACAAGGGATTACCTCAGAGGAGATGTACCCTGACACTGATGAGCCATCCCAGAAGGGTTCAGGCTGTAGGCTTTTCTTACAGGCCCTTATGTGCCCTGTTGCCTAAAATCAAAAGAGAAAAAAACCTTGCAATAGTGTTAGAATAATAAATTAAAAGGCAGACCTTTATTGGAACCTTCCATGTGTCTCAGTGGTGATGGGCACAGTTGGCACCAGATTTCTAGAATTTTATAAGGTTAATTAATTAGGATATCTAACAGGCACATCCAATAGGAGATTCAGTTACCCCAGTAACCCACCCCTGGATCAACTCCTTGGAGTTGGTCCAAGGGCTTCTTTGCCCCTCTTCTTGTTATGACTTCTCAGATTCTGGTTGGAAAACAAAATGTTCTTCTTGTAGGTTCTCCTCCTGACAATAAGACCAACCAGTATTTCAGGAATGTATTATAAGGTTAGCTTATTATTCTAAAATCTGGGGGAAAATGGTAGGAAAACCACTGGAACTACAGCCATGCATTAGCAGTCTACAAAGCTACAGATATATGAAAAATATACAAAAAGCTTAGGAATCAGCCCTAATTGAAGGCCTAATAGCAATATTTCAAGTTCTATTGATATAAGATGGCTTTGGCATTGACTTCCCTCTCAGCCAACAATACTCTATTTAGTAGTGACAACCCCATTTCTATGGATATAGGCAACCAGGGCAAATGAATCACCAGTCTCTACATATGTAATTGTATTGTTCTTGGTCTTGAAAAGTTGAAAATAGATGGGCATGTTTTATATTCCAAGGCATGAAGCAGGTAGATGATGACTGAATGCAGCTGGGAATTCATCTCACCTAGTTCAAACAACATGTATTATTCATGTATAGTCAATGACAAGGATGAGTAGTCAAGCTTGAGAGTCCATTAAAAAAACAAATACAGATCTTTGCAAGCTAAATTGGTTGGAGCTACTTTGTGTTTTTCCAGAGTGTGGCTACAGTGAGTGGCTCTGATGAAGTCAAAACTCGTGATCCTTCTGAGGAGCCTTTGGGATTGGAAGGCTGGTAACAGTGGGAGACAGAGAGTCCTCACACATAACAAAAACTCTGAAGAGAGTAAGGCATGACTGCCCATGGTTGCCTGAAGCCATTAAATTTAAATGAACTGTAAATAAAGTTAAACCTTAAGGATTAAAGAAGGTCAAGAACTGTCAATTCAATATTGGCAATGGAGCAGACGTGTTCAGGCAGCATCAGGTTCTGAAGCTATCTATGAGGATCAGGAGGCACAGAAAATCCACACCAGGGGCAATGACTGTTTTTCTTCTCTCTGGCTTTCAACTGATATTCTCCCTGCACAAGTCAGAGCTTGCTTGGCATCTCTGACAAACGGCCACTGGCACAGAGACACAGACACATCTCTGACAAATGTCCACTGGCACAGTGACTGCATCCAGTTAACCCAAGTTAACCCAGCACTGCCAAGTCCACCTTGTCCCTAAGTGCCACATCTACATGTCTTTTGAACATCTCCAGGGGCAGTGACTCAGCCATTTCCCTGAACAGTCTACTACAACATTTAACATTTTACCCTTTTGGTGAAGAAATTTTTCTTAATACACTCTCAAAACCTTCCCTAGCACAACCCGAGGCCACTTTTTCTCACCATATCACTTGTTACTTGGGAGGAGAGACTGACCCTACACCTTGCTACAACCTCCTTTCATGTTGTTGTAGAGACTGATAAGGCCACCCCTGAGCTGCCTTATCTCCAGGCTGAACGTCCCCAGCTCTCTCATCTGCTCCACATCAGACTTGTGCTCCAGACCCTTCACCAGCTCCATTGCCCTTCTCTGGACAAGCTCGTGCTCCAGCACCTCAATGTCTCCCTTGTACTGGAGGACCCAGAACTGGACACAAGGTTTGAGGTGTGGCCTCCTCATCACTGCGAAGTACACAGAGAAAATCACTGCCCTGACCCTGTTGGTCACAGGATTTCTGGTCCAGACCAGGATGTCATTGGCTTTTTTGGCCACCTGGGCACACTCTGGCTCAGTGGCTGCTGACCTCCAGGTCCTTTTCCACCAGGCAGCTTCCCAGCCACTCTGACCCAGCCTGTGGCACTGCATGGAGTTGTTGTGACAGAAGTGCAGGAGCTGGCATTTGGCTTTATTAAACTTCATACAACTGGCCCCAGCCTGTCGATCCAGCCTGTTCAGATCCCTGTGCAAATCCTTCCTACCCTCCAGCAGACCAACACTGCTTGACATGCAAGCAGAGCAGCACCTGACATCTGTGCAAATGCTGTGGTTTGTGAGTTTTGTGTGACACAGAATGAGATTCAGCTGCCTACACCAAGGCGTCCAATGCTCCTTGAGATACTGTGTGAGACAGCAAGGTACTTGACACAACGTGTCCAGAGAGGTCTCTGCCTGCTGCTCCAGACTATCAAAGGGGCTGGGAATGTCCTGTGCCACATCTGCTGATTTAGGAGAGATGTCACCCTGGAGCTGCCCGAGTTAGGTGTCTGGGTTTAGACAGATGATCCATTCTCCTCTACCTATGGCAGCCACTCTAGCACTCTGTGCCCTGCAGCAGCAGCCATGCTGCACCCGAGCTGAAGTCAGGATAGAGGGGAGGTGTCTGTGAGCTGGGTGCCATGTACAGAGACTGGAGTGACCCACACCAGATCACCTTCTCCAGATGGAGAGCAGTTATTGTCCACTTCAGTCTCAGAATGTTCAAAGGGGGCACATACACCAGGAATTGCAGAGAAGACCAGCAAGCCTTAAAAAATAGCCAGAGTTGACTTGTCAGGAAATTTTTAAGCTTTTCTATATTCATTATATACCAAAGGTCAGACATAGATCTTGCTGCAGGTTAATTCCTGTATTAACTTTGTGGGAAGGGAGTTTATTTTGAGAATAGGTCTGGCAGATGTATGAATATTGTCATCAGTCTGTTTTAATTCTTACATTCAGAGGACAAAAAAAATCCCTCTCTGGTTTGTAAAAAGACCTGAAAGATGTTTGCAATATTACAGCTCTTGATATGTTCTTCTATCAGCAGTTTATATTTTTTCCCTTAATTCCCCTCCTCAAAGAGCTACAAATCCTAAATAAATGCCTGGACCAGAAGTCACCCTCTGTCATGACAACTGGCCCACGTAGGAAACATAATTGGATTCACTTTACAGTCCCTTGAGGAGGTAAGAAATTCAGAATATAATTAAGCTGAATTAATCTGTTTGGTATTAACATCCCCAGATTTAGCTTTAGCTAAAATAGGATGTTGTGTCTCATCAGATGGAATTTAGGCTGTCTCAAATCAGCCACCTGTAGTGCTGAGTAAATGACAGACTGAAATTGTGGATGCTGGCTCAGCACACACTGATTAGGGCACCCTTTAGAGACAGGGATGTGCTGTGCAGTGTCTCTTGTGGCTGCAGAGAGAACATGAACACCACGGGTGCCACCTGCCAGGTCAGAGCCTCACAGCTCAGCACAGCTCCTCACCTCCTGCCCAGGTTCCCTTCATACACATGGCTGGGCAAAAAAAAAGGTATTTAGCACAGCCACTGTTGCCCAAAAACAATAAGTGGGGCTTCAGCCTCCAGCAGCAGGTACTACAGGTGCTCTCACCATGTCACAGACATATTTTATAAAAAATCCTTTCATTAAGATCTTTTCTCCTGAGAAGCTTCCGCTTCTCCATGTTTTGCTGCTTTGGAATGTTATTTGGAGACTTGTTTACCCAGCATGTGAAATTGTTTTTACTTGATGACCAATGACAGCCACCTGTGTCAAGGCTGCAGTCAGTCACAAGATTTTATAATTCCATTCCTTTCTATTCCTTTCAAGCTTTCTGATGAAGTCCTTTCTTCTATTCTTTAGTATAGCTCTAATATATAATTTTCTTTTAAATATAATATAAATCATAAAATAATAAATCAGCCTTCTGAAACATGGAGTCAAGATTCTCATCTCTTCCCTTGTTGGGGTTGCCTGCAAATTCAAGATTTGGTGACCCCAAGTGAGGAACACTCTCACACTCACCAGAGTGCCTTCCTGGGCAATATCTGTGTGTCACCACACTGGACAGGGTCCCAGGGCAGACTGGCTGGGAACAGGAGCACTTGATGTGTGAGAAGAGGAACAGGAGCACATGATGTGTGAGAAGAGGCTGAGGGAAATGGGTTTGTGTAGCTTAGGAAAAGGAGCAGGCTGAGGAAGAGGAATGTTGTAGTCTTCCACCATTTGAACAGGACAGATGATGGTAGACGCTGGTGATGTAAAACTCACGGGTTGCAACAAGAGAAAATTCCATCTGGATATAAGGAGAAAAGTGTTTACAACAGCTTAAAACTGAAGCAGCTTATGCAGTGGAGTTGTGTCATCTCCATCCCTGAAGATTTGCATACCTCACTTGGAGAAGGCTCTAAGCAGCCTGACATAACTTTGAAGTTGGCCCCGCTTTAAGCAGGCAGATGGACTTGCTCACCCCAGGAGGTTCCTTCCAAAATTAATCTTTCTGTAATTTTATGATTTATTTATGCACACCCACACAAACCCTCAGTGTAATGGTTTTGTGTATTCTAAATTATTTCACTGAGTGTTTGATGATTAATGCATAGTGATGCCTTAAACACCCACTTACCTGTATAAATGCCCATATCCTCATCATGTGTTTGCCATTCCCAGACCTGTACCAGTTTGAAAATCATCCCTGATCTTTTTCATAACTGGGAAAAATACATACAGCTGACTGCAGAGCAGGCTTGATTCATCTGAGTGATGATCTTGTGTGTCTCAGCCTGCTGGCCCCAGCCCTGCTCCATGCAATCAGCCCAGGTGAGCAGGGGCAGCAGTTGCCCTCCCTGTTACTCACCACACTTTGCTCTGTGCTCAGCAGGCACAAGGGGAATGTGCTGCTGGGGTTTGGACTGGGGCTGATGGGATGGAAATGTGATTCCTGAGACCTGGCATGCACCTTCAGCTGAACCTGCCAGCCCTGCAATGCTTAAATGGTGAAATAACTGCAGAGCACTTACCCTTCAGCCTTGCCTGTTAGCTAAGATGATAGATTTTGGCATCTCCCTGTCTGAATACTTGCAAAATATCTTTTACTTTGTGCTTTGAGAGGTAGAGGGAGTAGGATAGGATGACAATTTCACACATCCTTTGTATGCTAATAATGAAATATCAAGAATTTCATCTTATCTGAATGTCTGAATATCATCTTACCTGGATATCTTCTATCAGCAGTTAATATTTTCCCCTTCTTCCCCTCCTCAGAAAACTACAAACCCTAAATAAATATCTGGACCAGAAATCATCCTGTGTCATGACAACTGGCCCATATAAAAATATGATTGAATTCACTTTACACTCCCTTGAGGAGGTAAGAAATTCAGATTATAATTAAATGTCTGTGAATACCTGACTGCTGGCAGATACTAACAATTAAAAATCTGGACTAAGACACTATTAAAAAATATGAAGGTAGTGTTTCAAAAAAAATGCCTGTGCCTACTTCTTAAGCATCTGCATGAATCCAGGTAAAAGGTTTTCTCAATAGGAGCCAACCATAATTCATCCACTTAAGAATGTAAAGCAATATTTTCAAGAGTCATATAGTGATTTTCCAAATTTTTTTTCCCCAGAAAAATTGTAAAATATAAAATACCTAGGTGAAACATAGTAGAATTCCCAACAAGGAAAGCAACTTGCTCCTTTGCAAAATGGATTAATGTAAGAAGAAGGGCTTAATTTGCTTTGCTTTCCTTGCTTCTTTTCTATATGAAGTACAGCTACAGAATTCTGGTACTTAGGTGACCACAAAGGGCATGGGAGATCTCCAAATACAAGAGAGATATACTTGGAGAAGAGAAGGGGCAACAGCAGAAGTTGCCCAGGGGAAGGTTCCATCTCAATATGAGAAAGAATTTTTTTACTGTGTGAACAATCATTGACTGGAGCAACCACCCCAGGTGTGTGGTGGAGACCCTGTCACTGGAGGTTTTTAGGATGCATTTGGACAGGACAATAGATAAGTGCCCTCAAGGCTTCCTTCCCATGGAAGGCTGGATCAGCTGATACCCCAGATTCCTCCTAGCCTGACCTGTTCTATGATTTTATAGTTCTGCTAACTCAGAGGATAGCAAGCCACAGCAGTGTGCCTACTGAGGCTAAGGATGCTAAAATACATTTTTCATTTGAAACAAAGTCTAATAAACAAGGCATAATGTGACTGTCTCCTAGCGAGCAAAACTATCAGTCAAGCATGTTTGATCCTCTCTGCTCACTGGATTTAGGAAAATAAAAATATGAGGATCAGATGAGCAACTGTTGAGAAAGAGATTAGTAACAGCAAGACATGAGTATAGAACCTCACTTTGATGTAGGTAATACATTTTCATTGAAATAAAAGCTGCTTAAATACATGTGTTTCTATTCTCAGAAGAAAGAACAGTCAACACAGAAAGTTAATTCCAGCAAGATAATTTACTTCCAGGGAATAATGGAATTATTTGATTTCTAGTGAAGAGATATAATTAATTTTTCAAGAACTTTTCCTGGATATAAATCATGTTTTGTAGCTTACTGATAGTCTGATCACTAAACCTCAGCTTCAGACTTGCCTTCACATGTCTGAAGACTATCTCCATGTTCGTCCCTCTCATCCTTTGGATGTTCAACTATTAGCTCTCGCTCAATGTGCCTAAATCCAACCTCTGTCTCCTTTCTCCTATGTCCTCCTCCAAAATTTCTTTCTCAGTTATTACATTACAGCAGATACTCCTGTTACCTGATCACCTCTCACCAAGCCAAGTCTCACCCGAGGTTCTTACTCCCACCTTCATTTCAGCACCATTGCAAACACCTGAACCTGGCTGCTGGTGCCCACCCACTGGCAATGCTGCTCTCCTCTCCCCACACCTGTGGGATGCTCCCCTGGCTCTCACATCCCATCCTTGCTCTGTCTGTGCACACAGAAATGCAGCTGCAAAAATAAATTTACCCCATAATTTGACCTTGTTGCCCGACCTGCCAAGGTGCAGAGGGCTGGGAAGGAACAGGACATGAGATAAGGCATGTGGTCAAGACTGCCAGGCTTAGGCAGGACCTGGGCAAGACCCAGAACCAAATCACAGCTTCTGTAGAGGGCACCATGCCCCATTTCCTGCAGCTTTTTCTCAGACACAGAGAAATTTTTACCCAAAATTAAAGGTCCCTTCTGGCCTACCTCACTTCCCTATCATCTCTCACTGTGGATTAAGAAGATGGTTTCCATACCTGAGCTTCTCTAACTCAGTTATTATTTTTTTTTTTTTAACAATACTTTTTTCTTTTACCTACTCAACTTTCCAGCTGTGGGATGCTCTCTTTGTGCCAAGCCACATAGGATTCCCCTAGAAATCCCTGCTTAATTCTTTGTTGTTTCTGGAACCACACAAAAATGCTTGGTGTATTTTAGACCACCAGTGTGCTAGGATCATTATCTGATATGCTGACCAATACTGACTTATTTTATCTTCGTATTCTCCAGACTGTCTGCATTTCTATATTATCACTTCTCCCATGTTACAATGTCCTTGGGCTAGATCTAAGCTCTTTCCTATCTTTGTTTGTATAGCATTTATCACTCTAGAGTCCTCCTCCCTGAGCAGTGTTTTTAAACACATATAAATAATAATGCTTTCTTGCAAATGTTAGCAAAGCATCTCTTTGAATGAAAGCTGGGCATAAGATACAGGCAAGTCATTCCCAGTGATCCAGCTCTGAATGTGAACTTTCCCATTTCAAAAAGGCAATGCTCAGGTGTGGGTTGTAGACTTGTGATTCTTCAAAGCAGCCTGACTGTGGAGATTTGTACACTTCTTAGTCCTGCTTCTCTTCCAATCTGATGATCATGGAGCAATAGCTGAAAACATTGATAGCACTTGGGAAGCCCAGCTGGGATTGGGTCAAGTGTCAAATAGATACACTGACTGAAATCTTGATATCTGCAAGTCAAAAAAATTATCTTTAAGTGCAGCAAAGGCAAGACTTCACAGCGTGAAATTCAAGCCAGCAGTCATGAAATGCTGCAGAAGAGAATGGATGAATTGGTAAAAGGTGTGACTGAGAAAAGATTATATCGGCTACCCCGTTTATTAATTTAGAAAAAAATAAACTTACAAATCTCTTGTGCCAAGGAGTGTACAGGTTTTATTTGGAGATTAGAGGTTTGAGTTGGGATGATGGAGGAAAATATTATTAAATGAATATGTTTTAAAGCTTTGCAAAGTTGACTGAAACCAAAATCTCATTTTCCAAGTGGAAAGGATGCCTAATTTCCATGGGCACTTTGGAGAGTTTGAAGCATAGGCACTCTTGAAAATCATTTTTGGTCCCTTTGTAAAAACATGGCCCTTTTCTAGCAGTCCTCATTGAAAATCACTATTACTTTGGAAAAGCCCTCGCTAAATGGCTTTATAGCCTGAAAGAGAGGGAAGAAACATATCCAACACAGAGGATGACTGCCAGGATTATTTTTCCCATCCATTTAGAGAGAAGTGTCACTGGTCACAAAAAGATACAGCCAAGAACTGCCAAAGACTGAGTCCCGCACCAGCACTGAGCAGGACTGCCTGTTTGTTCAGCATGAAATATTAATCTGGAAAACAGATACTGGTGTTCTTGCTCTTGGATGGGACACAGGTCTGTTTCTGGCCATGTCAACACTTTCTATTAATTTGATGACTGTACACTCAGTTCACCTCACAGTTCCTTGGGGCATAAAATGTAGATGCACATTACAACCCAGGAGTGCACAAATGAGAGATATTTGCTGTCAAAGGTAGTTTGATACTCTCCCATGCAATTACTGTCTTGGTGCTTTCTGCTCATTTTATACTATAGTTTAAAATAAGACACTAAAATGTTACATGTTTGATTAAGGAGGGGATACAGATTATAGGTGGAAAATCAGATCTGAAGATTTTAAGGATGCATTAACATTCAGATACTCTGTTACTGGCTAGATGGAATTCACTCATAAAAATGACAGCAAAATACATTGTCTCACTCTATTATTCATTACTTGATAGAAATTCAGCCCTGAATAAAGGCTAGCTAGAAACTGAAAAAACCCCCCCAAAAAAACCAAAACAAAAAAGCACCTAAACTCAATGCCTCCTGTTTCAGATTAAGGCCCTGTAGACAAATCTTCAAGATCAAAAAAAAAAAGGCAAAAACCTTGCTGAAATCCCAAGAGGAAGCATCCTGGCTCCCAGACTGGTGGTCCCATGGACAGTGGAGCCTGCAGAGCCCCTGGGTGAGCAGCAGGTCCCACAGGTTCCTCCTGGCCATGGGGCAGAGGGCACCAGCTCTGCTGGGTCTAGGGACAGGCTGGAGCAATGGTTGCTGCCAGACATGTACCATGGCAGAGCATCCAGGAGCCTGGTGGATTTTTGTGACTCTCCCTCAACACTCAAAAGCTCTGAGCACTGAGTTAACTTGTCTGATTTTTAGCATTAAGGGGTTCTCACTGCTGTCACTGTTAAAAAAGCTGTTTCTCAGTTCTGACTGTCGCCTGTATGTTGCAGGCTCCTACTTCCAGACATGTCAGAAGGCAAAGCCCTACTTTGCCAGCCCATGGAGAATGGTAACCATACTCTGATGGACACAGCTTTCTCTTCATTAAAGGCAGCAGCTCCTGGTGATAGGGAGAGAAGGAACATGACTACATTTCCTCTGCCTGGCCTCTCTGAAGTGAGCAGGCACTGTTTTAACTGGCAGCCATGCCAACCCCTCCTTCTCCTTTTCCAGCAGCCTCAGAGTCTAGGCAGAGCTAAGGCACAGAATGGCCATCATCTGTGTCCATAGGTACAAACATAAACCCAGCCTAAGCACCAAGATGTCATTACTGCATTCTGAACTGCCTTGGCTCCTTGCCCTTGTGTCTGCAGAAGGTCTGACAAGTGTGTGTGTCTGTGTGTGAGTCTGTCTGTGTGTGTCTGTGTGTGTGAACAACAAAGCTAAAGGTATCCCTGGGGTTGCCAGGCCTTTAATTTATCACTTTTCCCTGAGCAGCAGCAAATAACACTGATAAACCACTCACAGCTGGGCTGTGGAGGTACCTGGAATGGAAGGCTTCCTCCCACTCTGGCAAATCCAAGCCATGCTTCAATTACATTTCTGCTTTACTAGAGGAAATATAATAAAGTGTAAACACATGAGCAGACCTGAGCCTGAAGCATTCACCTGACAGAGACCTCAGCTGGAGCTGGACTATGCCCAATGACAGCTGGATATTTATTTTTTGTTTATACCTGCTTTTTATCTTTGTTACTTGGTTTTTGCACAGCTGAATTATTTCCACTTTCTATCCTCTGGAGAAACATCCATTGACTGCAGTAAGATCTTGCTTAAAGGAAGATGGTGCTGAGCAGAAGTTACGGCTGCTATGGGGACACAGTCTGCTGCTGTGCCCAGCTGCTGAAGCCAAGGTATTTCAGTAGAGGTTATTGTTTTTAGGGGAGTAGAAATCTGTGATTATCAGACACCTGGGAGAACTGGGTTCACTGTGTCTTCCCAAGAGGAGGGAAGGGGTGTGGGAAGGTCTTGCTGCTGCCTATAACCCTCTAATGAGAGATTACAGACAGGACTGAGGCAGACTCTGCTCGGTGGTGGGATGAGAAGCAGGGAGCACAAGCTGCAGCAAGAGAAATTCTGACTGGGCAGGAAGAAGCATTTTGCACCACAAGGGCTACCAGACACTACCCAGACAGTTTGCATTGATCTTCACCACAGACACTGTCAAAACATGACAGGACAAGCCTGTCAGAGATCTGATCTAGGTTTTACAGTTATGAACTGAGGGTTGGACTACCCAGCCTTCAAATCCCTCCCAGCACGAGCAACCCTGTGAATCTCTCCTTAGAGTTCTAGATACAAGAGATAAGAAGATCATTTTCCAATAAAGCTGCTCAGGCACAGATACACCTGGGTGAGTATCCAAGATAGCATTGAGGGAATTTTTATGTAGGCAAATGCTTTCATAACTTAGCAGATAGTTTCTCAAGATGCCCTCTCAGTGACATATTTGTCACCATCACTCCTGACTTACAAAAGCCTTTTGCCATCAGGTGCTGCTGGGAGCTGGGAGGCATTTACCTGGGGATGTATCACTGCCCAAAAAGAATCTATATTTTCCAGCTTCCAGGTCTGAAGTTACTAAACATGTCTTGAACCACCCCACACCTCCCATCTCAGGGAAAATATTCAGTAATTGGAGGCTAAACTTTTCACTGGAAGGTAAACTACAACAAGTTTGATTTGGGCATGGAAAATGCACAAGGATTACTGCACCTCAAATCTGTGTGTGACATGCATGGAGTTTGTGAGTCTGGGGACAACATTCATAACTTCTTACATCCTCCTGTTCAGAGATGCTCAGTGTCTGGGCCTAGATTCAGTGGAAAGTTAATTAAAAAAACTAATTATGTTATGCTTTATATTTTACAATATGGTAAGAATTTTACGGCCACAGATTTTTAAGCTAGACTTTTTAGGTGGTTTAATTATAAAAATAATATACATAACACTGTCAAGCATCTACAGGTTAGGACTGTGGTTGTAGATATGACAGGTTAAAGTAGCTTGAAAAGTCATTCTTTGTGAGGGCAAGAATTAGGTTTGCATGTTTTAACCATTTTTATTTCTGTCATTGAGGGGAAAAAATATCAGATGAGGTGACAACATCCACCAGATTGTGGCTGCAGTCTGCTCTCTTCTCTTCACAAGTCTTGGGAAAAAATAAACACAACAAAACAAAACAGAGAATTCAGGCAGAAGGGCTTTCTCATCAACCAAAGAAATTTCTCCTATAATGTGCTTTCCATGTTATAGATTTTATACTCCAGACATCTTTGCAACAGAAAGGAAAACAGGTGACCGATATAATATGCTTTAGGAACTTGGAGAATTAATGAATTCAGAGAACTCCATGATTTTCTGTGTTTAGGTGTTTTTAATTTTTAGTCAATCCTCTTAGGAAACTCTTGGATTCGGGATTTTGTTCACTTTATTTTGAACAGATCATGTAAAGTAATCTTGAGACAGCACACTAACCTGGCACTGCAGTAATGGGCTTAAGGTGAGGCTGAGTAAGAACATGAAGGATGCATTTAACATGAGCTCATATGGTCTAAGCCTCTAAAGGTTTATTAGATGCAGAAATAACTTTGCAAAACCAGGAGGAGTGTCTGCAGATGAATACATCAGTATTGTGTACCAGAGAGTGTACTGGGTAATTTGAAAGTCACAACTGCTTTCTGAAATTCTGTACGTTCAAAATGTACACCTCATTAATATTTATACTGGAGTCTGATAAGACCTGCAAATATTTAGTGTTTAACTAGGAAATATTTTAATTAAGGAAATGTGCTTTTAAGGGCTATTTTGAGTTCACCTGGCAAAGACTGGACAAAGCTTGATGTTTCTAATTATTCAGACTGACTAAGCACACTGAAGAGTATGCTTAGGTACACACAGAAGGTGCTGCATGACCCCAGCTGACTGCTCATGGAGACCACAGTAGATGACTGTCACTCAAAAATTACATCTGAAATCTTTTTCATGCTCAGACTTCGCATTTACTCATTGTATCAATGTCCCAATATCAACTGTGCCAGAACTTTTTGCATGGCATCAGCTAATCAGGGAAGATCCATAACATTGCTTTGCAAGGTCAGGCCTACCCAAGGAGCTGTTTCTAAGAACAACCTCAAATCCATCAATGTTGTTATCATCGACAGGTCACTGACAGCCCTCAGTGTCACAGCTATCAAGATAAGGGCCAGCACCCACATTTCCTGTCAAGGGACCCCTCCTAATGCCTAAATAATCAGCACAGCCCTTTCTGGGGTAGCAAATAAGAGCAAACATAGAAAACGGGCTTGTCGGAGTGACTGAGGATGAGGAAGGCTTTGACCTTTGTTGTTNTGGTAATAATGATTATAGCATGTATGTATTCTGTGATATCTATCTATATCTTCTCAATGTATGTTAGAAAGCACATTTGAAAAGACAAATGTACTTATTTCTTCTAGTTAATTCCCTTGGTAACAATGTACCCAAAATTAAATTTACTGGGCTCTATTAGGAAACTTATCCCTTTTTTTCATTTTTAGTTGCAACAGAAAGCCCATAAAGAATGGTACAATCTGCAATTTTCCAAAGAGGCTAAACCAGAAGCTATTAGGGACCTTACAAGATGACTACTAACTGCAAACCAGCATATTATTTTAGCATTATATCCTACAGCTCCTACTTGAAATGTGCTAGAACATCCACTTGGCAGAATAAATTGAGCACAGAATAGGAATCTCACAGATTTCTGCATAGCTTGGACTTTCCTGTTGAAAAATGAAGGTTAGATGCATGCCATGAAATACAGCACTTC